>CM022777.1:9644608-9778719 GCA_012411365.1 Ameiurus melas | reverse complement strand
ACCGGCATTACTCTGCTATGATTCCTTACTCATTTAATTATTATTTTTTTGACCCGGAAGGTTGATGACATCATGATGTCACGACATGATTACTGTTACGAATCGGAGTTGGAGGCGGATGCAGGTGCAGATCAGACTCTTTATTAAACATAAATACAAAACTCAAAGTAAACGCGATCCTCAATGGCTAACGGGAAACATGGAACGTGGCATGACAATATCATTCTTAGAATCAATACAAACCATTGACCGCTACAACTAATAATACCAAACCAAGTTCTCCGTATCCACGGCACTTAAATAGAGAACATAATCATTACTTAAACTACAAACACCTGTGACAAATCAAGGTGGTTAAGCTAGCACTCAACCCAAAAGTGAATGAACCAAAACAAAGTCATGTGGCTTGTCCGAAAACGAGCCACAGTGCCATCTGCTGGACATAACGTGACAATTACGCAGTCATTATGATGAAGCTGATCCAAGCGTGATTAAAAGCGAAAAGCTAATTGTGTTCCAGCTAAAGTTACACCTACAGTGAACACAGGTACATCTAAAACAGTGGAAAAAAAGAAAACATATACAGTTAGACAGGCGAGAGCGAGGATTCTAGATAGTGACATCAGTGAAAGTTCAGGCAACGGTGAAACCGAAACTGATAGTGATGCAAACTCTCTTGAGTCAGACCCTGATCCGTCTTCATCTTCAGCATCAACCAGTGCGACTGAAACTGCAGGGGTTTGGAGTGATCACGCGACCATTTCTTTGCATTAGTGAAAACACTACCTGCTGGTCTGATTATCACCAGAAAGTTTACGTTTGGTGCTAAAATGCACTTATTCAAAGGCATTAACCACGCTGATGCTCACATGGTACTTCTAAATGAGTAGAAGGATTTTAGCGAGTTTTAAGGATTTCTCTAGTTAAGAATTGTGCTCTAAGTTTAGTAAACTGAACTGCTTCATTTTCAAAGTAATATTACACACATACATTATTATAAGTTGTTTCAAGGCCTAAAAATGTTCAAATTAAAATGTTGATTTTGGGGCCAATTTTGGCCCGGGAACTCAGGGTTGTCGTGCTGTTTCTATGGGGAATATAGGGTTGTGGGACATAATACTGTCAGAACTAAGGGGTAAGAGGGTTAAAGCATGGATTGCGTAATCATCCAATCGGAGACCTGATTTATAAGATAGTAGCCAATTGTTGCAAAGGAGGCGGGATTTGTTCCAATGCGGATAGGATAAATGGTCTGACACGTTTGTGTCTAAACGGAAGTTGTGATAGTTTTACTTCCTATTTTAAAAGTCAGGCGGAGGAAAGTGAGAAGAGCAGCGCCACATACTGAGCTGGATATCCTTCTTCACTGGGACTAAGGGGTCAAAATCTGCTCCGGTATGAAAATGAAATGTGGGAAGGTGCACACACACACACATTTTACATACATATACACACACACACACACACACACACACAAACACACACACTACTGTGTAAAATTTTTTAGGCACATACAAATAACTGTTGTAGAGCAAAGATGCCTTCAAAATAATGATTAATTAAATGTTTCTACATTAAAAATACAGCAAAGAGCAGTAACAAATAATAAATGAAAAACTAAATATTTGACATGACAAAAAAATAAAAATAGTAGTTTCGAGTAGAGTTAGTGCAGTTTTATAAAGAAACGAGCTGTAAGTTTTATTGAGCATCTATGCTTCTTTCTTTACTTTACACATATTTTTCCGTAGCATTTAATTTTGTGCTGGAAAACTAATGTTTCGGAATCTAAAATGTTTTTGTACTGATTCGATAATGTAGACGTCATAAAAGAAAAATATATTTGCACTTTTGCACACACACACACACAGAGTGTGTATCACTCCGCTTATCTGTGTTCGCCACATAAAATTCCAATTCTAGCAGCAGTTCCACTGAAACCATTACTACCGTAGGGTTAGTGACATCATCACCAGTGGACATGGCACACGGTACATGTTTCATGAATATAACGTCTGTCTTATAATGAATGCTGATTGATGAACAAGTTATCAGTGGGTGTGGCTTCTTTGAGATTCGTAACCTCATAGCTATGTATGTGCAGCAATTTTTCAAGTTGCATACACACACAATCTTTTCAAAGTATTTTGAAGTCTTATGTATTTGTAGTTTGCTCTACAGTGGTTTTCTCTACTCATCTTCATATTCATTCATTCATTCATTCATCTTCAGTCAGTCCGTACAGAATTTCAGGTTTTTTGTGATTTTTGTGGTCAAAAATTGCAGCGGCTTTGTTAAAAAATTACGATGTTTGTTGTTCTTTTATTTGTGGAAAACTACTTGAATTGGTGAATTTGCAAATTTTTTTATACGGTCCAAAAGTAAACAATTAATTTCCCATATTGTGTAAAATTTCAGTTATTCCATATAAATTACTTATTTACATAACTGTTGTATAAAAGCACTCACAAGCATGGTGTTTTATTGAATATCAGCACGGCTGCGATTACCCGCAACAACAGTGATCAGCGATTGGTCATCGGGAAGCAACAGTGATCCGCTATTGGTCATTGTGAACAGTGGACAGCAGCGATTGGTCGGTGAGAGCAATGATTAGCAGTTGGACATTGGAAACAAACGTTGAGCTGATTCACAATCCAGCAATGAATGCTTTGTACATGAATGCTTTTTACAAGTTAAAATCTCATAATTAACATAACTCCAACATGAATAAACTACAGTGAAAAAGGACCCCCTTGATATGCTTGATATAACCCCGAGGACATTTACTCTGTGATCCACAATCTCCATCAGAAGCAGATCCTCATACTAGTATAATAGGTCAGGGCCCAAGAGTACTATCGAGCTAAATCAAGCTTGAGTGGTGCAAATAAAACTGTACTAGAATACTACATAACAGCAATATGGCAAACATTAGACTGCTTTTATTTAAAACAAAACCATCAAATAAAAGGATTTATTAATAAAACATTTTATAAATTTAGTGTCCTATAAATGAATTTTTAAACACAACATGAATAAGAGAGAAACACACTGTTAATGACATGCTTTTTTTCGAATTGGCAAAATTGCAATTTCACAAAATTGCTTCGCAGTGATGTTTGTTGGTAAATGAGACCTTTCAGCTGTACTCATGTTCCATCACGAATCGAAAAAGGGCTTTGACTGAATTTCATGATTATTGACGTCACATGACAAGTTTTGGCCCAGATCTGCAGAAAATCCGCTGTGTTTTTGAAAAATCGCAAGCTCAATCGAATGGCGGGGTTTGCTTGATTTTCGTGTCATTTCATTTCGAATCAGTGGTTCGGAGCGTGTATCAAATTGGGCAAGTCACGTGATTCTGCAAATGAAGTCGCATACGTCATTACTGTTTCTCGAAACTCCCGATGGTTGCCACTAGTGATGGGAAGTTCGGATCATTGAATCTCGCCTCGGCAAAATGAACGAATATTTTTTTCGAGTCATTTCATTCATTTCAGCAGAATATAATTAAATGTTACATGTTAAATTCCCCAACACATCTAATACTTATGCAAACGATCACATTTGTAATAAAAATCAATCATAACTAAAGGGGTTATGAAATATTGAAAAAGGAATTCACATTTTAGCTTTTAGAGGTAGCAAGTTGAGAGAACAGAGGAAGAGTTCTAGGACTGACAGGTACTCCTGAGGATGGGCGCGCAGATGCCCGGCATGGACAGACTCCTCCCACTTCTTACCGTCACAGGAATACCCCGCCTTTCCAGTATTCCAGCAGCTTCTGTATGGCCTCCGGGTCACACAGGATATCGTTGCCGCAGAAGTAGTAAAGGCAGGACAGGTCAGTGGCGTGTTCCGAACACGTCAATACTCGCTGGAAGTAGTCCTTCGTCTGCCGTTTGAACACGTGGAAGTAAAGGAGGCTGGTGTACTTCACCAGGTGCTCAAAACGAGGGAACAAGGTCTTACTCACACCTGGAGTGCAACAAAAGCACATAAATGGTTTCAAATCAAATCAGGTCAAAATATTAACAGATAACGTGAATGTAGTCGTTATGTTTCTGTGGCTGGATCCGAAATGTCTCTCTATTAGGTCTACAGTGCACTACTGAAGTTCTAGAAAGACACGGTTATACCCAATGGAGTGAGTGAACATGGTGGATAAACAGCCATTTGAGATGTAGCTGTGTATCAAATGAGATTTTCAGCATTATTACTGTAGGTAAATGCAATACCGTACTCTGTTTGTGCCAGTACCAACACGATATGTTTATTAATATTTAAATATACTCTGTAGTCATGTCGAACAATTTTAGGGTTTTTTAGTATTTTTTAAAGTCTTTTTTCTTTCAGAAATGACAAAATTCACACAAAAGCCCACTAATTACTGATATAAACCATCATACACAAAACTCTTACTACTCTTTACACACCTATAGCCATGTACTCAGCGAGCCGGACAACCAGGCTGTCGTAGATCTGCCCTCTAACTCTGTTGATCAGGTCATGATAGCGCTGAGTGTCCTTGGCCACGTGAACAAGCAGCTGAGCAAATGTGTATCCTCCCGATGGAGAAGGCATGAACCACCAGGGGCGCTTTGAGAAGCCGCTCTCCAGCAGCTGCAGCACTTGTGCACCTTGCTCCAGGCCCCAGCGAGGCCACAGGAAACTACTCACGTTGCTCTCCCACCACCAGCACATCGAAGCCTGTTCGAAGGTAAATATCGCAGTACTTGGCTTGAGCCTGAGGCCTCGAGCGAGCCACGGCAGCATCAAAAGCAGCGGCTTGGCTTGACCATTGACCGCAGGTTTCACCGACTCTCGTTAACATAGAATGTGATACCCTTGCTGAGGTGCTGAGTCGTTATGCCCTTCAAGGGCCCGTCACCAAGAGACATCACACTTGGGGACCTAGAGATCAATTTTGCACACAAACACTTGCTAGTAATTTTACATATACACACACACACACACCGTAGTAATTTTATATATATAGTAGGGCTGGACGATAACTAAAAGTAATCAAAACCAAAATTCAGAACCTCAACCGATGTAAGTTCCCCTTGTCAGTTATTTCAGGTTTTTATTCTTGTTACTACTCTCTACTTCCATTAAAGTCATACTACCGGCGTGTGTAGTCACGTGACTCTGCCCTCGTCCAGCGGCACTGAAGCAACATGAAGGCGAACTCAAACACTGAGTGAACTGAGCAACCAGAGCAGCTTGTAAAAAAAAACCACTGTGTCCTTTATTTGGACGTAGAGAACAAAATGATATCAAATGTAAACATTGCAGACAAACTGTTTCACAGACCAAAGATAATACCACCAATCTGTTTAAACACTGGAGCACAATCACGTTACCGAATAAGAAACGCGCAAGGCTCAAAATAAAAAAGAGAGGCTGACAAGCATCCAGCAACAAGTTTCTCCACTAAGCAAGTGTCGATAACACGAGCATTTAAAAATGCTACACAATATGAAAAGAATTCAAGAAGATGGAAAGAAATAACGGACATCGTAGTGTTACTACATCACTAAATGATATGGTTCCCATAGCGACAGTGCAGCACAGTGGGGTTTAAACACCTCTGTAAAACTCTCCACAGAACATACACTATGCCATTGCAACAATATTTTTTTTCCCAAACTGCGCTGCCCAACAGCCAACATCTGACCTCTGGTCAAGTAAGAGGATAGTTTATATAGTTTAAAAGTTTGTGTTAGATAGTTTATAGTAGTTCAGTAGTTTGTGTTTCCTTTAATTATTTAAAAATAAGATAAGAAATGCATGCTTAGAAAAACATTCTATTAGAAAATAAAAATATCCCACCATTAATAGTTGAACATATTTACAGTACAAACCTTGACAGGATGCACAAAAAGAACCGTAGTAAACTACAGTCCTAAATTAATAATAAAGCCTTACACTGCACCTTGTGGTTTCTGTTACTACTGCCTTTAGGAATATTATTTTACTTGTTTACTTTTGATCATAGTATTTTAATTACATTACAGATCTTTCTCTCACTACACTCTGTATCAGCACGTCTACACAGGCGCCAATCAGCAACGTGACCTCACATTATAACACATCGTTTCCCGTTATAATAAACGACAGAATTTACACTGCAAGCGCAAATACACCATATAATGACAAAATTAAATTAAACTAAATGTTTTAAGCAGCGTAACACCAGTTTCCACGGCCCCTTCTACACAGTGCAGCACTGTTTGATCTCTGCGTAGTTTAAAATGCCCTCTTGCCTTAGAGGACTTTCTTCTTCCCCAGTCACGGATTTCTTCACCACCGTCTGATGAGGACTGAAGTCATGTTGGGGAAATGAAAGATAACGTGACAGAAAGTAAACTGAAGAAAGTTATTATCGCTGACTCTGGGTGTTTGCTGATGCTAGCATGCGTATGACGTCACGCGCTGTCGTGGCTTATAGTTCCGGAAAGTAAGAAAAAACTGCTAGTGTTATAATTGAGATGATATTACCTTTCTAAAATCCACACACTAGACGGTAGTGCAAAGTGCATAGTGTACGTGTAAAGATGCCTTTGGACAGTTTAGTTCATGGTAACACTACGGCTTTACGGACTGAAGTGTCAGTTTGGGAAATAGGCTGGTTCGGTAATTACTGTATATGCTCTAAACTAAGACATGATACAGTATTCAATCGCATTTTTGTTAAGCTCATTTGTGTTTGTTTTATCATACTGGAATCTGGATTTGGGAAAACATGGTCTTGTAGCAGGTCGTTAGTCGCACCTGGGGTTTGATGCTGATCTCAGGTTACTGTCGGTGGGGGTTTCCTCCGGTTCTCTTTTTTCCTCTAACCTCCAAAAAAACTCGTCAGTAGGTGGACTAGACAGAGTAAATTGACTCTAGGAGAGAGAGTGAATGAATGAGTAGAGTGAGTGTGGTGGTGGTGAGTGAATGAGTGAGTGAATGAATGAATGAGTGAGAGGTGAGTGAGTGACTGGGTGAGTGACTGAGTGAGTGAGTGAATGAATGAATGAGTGAGTGAGTGAGTGACTGAAGTGGATGAGTGAGAGTGGTAGGTGACTGAGTGAGTGTAGTGAGTGAGTGAGTGTAGTGAGGGCTGCTTTTGAAACACTGCTTCATGAAACTTCAAAACCTTTATGAATCTTTTGTTTCGAATCGGTGGTTCGAGCGTGTATCAAATTGGGCAAATCACATGATTCCGCAAAGGAAGCTTCATTACATCATTACTGTTTGAAACTCCGATGGTTGCCACTAGTGATGGGAAGTTCGGATCATTGAATCAAGTTCAGCAAAATGAACGAATATTTTTTGAGTCATTTCAGCAGAATGTGATTAAAATGTTACATGTTAAATTCCCCACCACATCTAATACTTATGCAAACGTTGATCACATTCCGAATAAAAAAACTCAACTATGGGCTAATGCAGCCAAGGCCGAATTATGAGAAACAGAAATGATTAGTTCACCTCTCAAGTCTTTGCGGTTCGAGTCGTTTCTTTTTCCAGGCACAGCTCCGTAGGCTGAATACAGAGGGGCTGTGAAGTAATGAAGGAACGACTCAAACCCGAACTCGAAGAGGTGAACTAATCATTTCTGTTTCCTGTACAGAGTCTATGGTGATGTTGCTGCGCGTGCGGTCAACACAAAAATGAACGAATCACTCTCTCAGACAACTCGTTGTTACCGAGTCGTATTAAAAGATTCGTTTAAAAAATGAATGAATCGTTCATGAACGACACATCACTAGTTGCCACTAGGGGTGTTGATCTCAAAGTGAAACCATGAACCAGCCTACTAAGGTTTTAACTGATTTTATGTATGTATTGTATGTTAATCAAACTGAACCTTAACATCATCGCGCTCCTTCTCCTGAGTCATAACATTACCCCTCCATTTTGCTAGTGTTTTATAGGCATCTAATGACAAACACAGGTGTGTATAATTGAAAAGGTAGAGTAATAGTAATTGCATGTAAATGGTCTGATTAGCAAATACCCTAACTAAAACACAGAATACAAGCACTAATATTTAATGGTATTTCATGATTTGTAAATGATATTGTAAACATTAAACTGTTGTCAAGATATTTGTAGTTGTTTTGTAAAAGGTGTAATTATGTTTGGTCTTAAATCTCATGGCTTTTACACTGTTTTGACCAGCAGGTATCCTGAGACAGACCGCTGTTGTGTCGAACTCCGCTTCCCGGTCGGGATAGGTTTCCCCCAGCCCCGCCCCAAACCGCGTGCACGAAAAGCTCGTCCCCGAGGTGCTGAGCTTGTAATGCTCTGGCACGATGGAAAGCCAAAAGGCTCAAAGCGAAACCTTTTATCTGTAAAATGTTGTATTCCAGAAGTGAAAAGCATTATTTCATGACTGTCTGGTTTTATATTTTGAGAATGGGGTAACAGAACTTGTGTTTGTTGTGTTTTTATGTCTTTATTAACACAAACACACACCATTATTCCTTTCAATAAATAGTGTTATATTTATGAGGTTTCATTTTGAATGTTGCAGAGTTCAGGAAGAAATGTGTGCTCACACACAACTGATTTTCTAGGCTAAACATCCAACCATTCTCAAAATGCACAATACCTTTTGATCCTATTTCACCGCCCTTAATACCGTTTTTTTTTTATAAATACCGAATGACTCAAACCCAAAGACTTGAGAGGTGAACTAATCAGTGATTTGACTACAAAAGCACTCTGTTGTCCACTCTAGTACAGCTGTTTAGAGTAAACAAAATCTGATGGTTTTCTATCTCAACAAGTACACAAAAGAAATTGTAGATTTAAAGAAACAAATCTTTAAAATAAAAAAAAAGTTTTAGCTTTTATCTTAACACCACCTCCATTATAGCAAATTTGTCCATCATAGCAGGTGGAACGCGGCAACCGACACATACTGTTCCCCCTTGTGTTCAATAAGAACGCATAGCTCATACATGTGTCAAATTTAATAATGATATTATAATGACTCTTTATTGATCACATACATATGAACAGTGAAAAAAAATTTCTTCGCATATTGCAGCATGTCAGGGAGTTGGGGACAAAGTGCAGGGTCAGACATGATGCAGCGCCCCTGGAGCAGAGAGGGTTAATGGCCTTGCTCAAGGGCCCAACAGTGGCAGCTTGAGAACCCCCGACCCTCCGATCAGTAACCCAGAGCCTTAACAGCCAAGCCACCACCACCCACAACAGCTAAGTCCTGTGATTTTCAGCCCACGATCCCTTTATTTGCGCACCATAGCAGGGAGAACACATCCTGACAACTGAGAATGTTCCTGTCAGATACTGTACTTTACATTCATGCTTCTATTCTTAAATACTTGTGCTAGTAGATCAGGTAAACTTTGCTAATTCATTAATCCATTGAGTAAGTTAGTTACACCCCTGAAATAACCTTTCAGTTCTGGAACAATCTACAGATAAAAAGTCGTTTTTAAAAAAAACAAAAAAAAACGCTATTTTGAGCTTTTCGGCTTCCCATAGTACTTCAGCGGTACAAGCACAGCAAAAGGGCGAGCGCGGTTTTTGGGTGTGGGCGGGGCTGAAGGACACGAAGTTCTACGTGAAACCTACGTCACGGGTTCCAGGATGAGTCCTGCCTCGCGCCCTGTGTTCTCACGATAAACTCTAATTCACTGCAATATTTGACATTTTCCACTGCGGTTAATATTATAAATCACATTAACCAAAACAATCAAGCAGTTAGCAAAAAAAAAAAAAAAAACCGTAACACGAAGACCTCCAGTATCTTCGAAAACCTCCAACTGTGTGTATTTAGCTTATTTTTTTTAGTAGCGAAAGTGCTGAAGGCAAACTACAGACTACAATCCTCCCTGCTTCCACTTAAAGAACAGGATGTACCGACACTGAACAAACAGGGACAGATGTTATCGAGCGATATGATTCGTGCGGATAAACTCAGCTCCGAGTCTCACACGGTTTAAATGTCTAACAACACATTTCATCGAGTCACGACTTCTGAACACTTATACAAGAGTTAGTTGTCTTTATTTAAATACCTGGTCACGCTGGGTTTGGATACAGCTGTACGTAAGCCACGGTAAACTACATTTTTATTATAAGGTTGGAAATTTCTGAACAAGCCGGATTTGAAACGAAAGGACGAGTCACACAAGAAGAGAGCCTTGGTCGCCATGTGTACGCTATCTAATTAACCACGCCCACAAGCTGTAACCACACCTTTCTTATGAATATGGATGTGTTTTGAGGAGGAAGTGGTAGAAGATGGATGGATACGGAAGCCCTATGCGGCCAGGCATCATCATCATCATCATCATCATTATCATCATTATTATTATTATTATTATTATTATTATTATTACAATTACATTTAGATTTATTCACTTGGCAGATGCTTATATCTAAAGCGACTTAAAAATAAGCAAAGTGATACATCATTAATAACACATCATATAACATTGTTATTATTATTATTATTATTATTATTATTATATTATTATTATGTTGTTTTCCAGTGATCTCGACTCCTGTGTACTGGACATCCATCATCCCAAAGTCAATAGCTGCGTTTACATGGACAACAATAATCCACTCTTAACCCGATTAAGACCATACTCTGATTAAGAAACTAGCATGTTAACAGTCATTTTAATTATCTTAATTTAATTAAGTTAAATGCTATATTTAGATATAATAAAGGATACATCTGTCGCCATTAGGAACAGGGAAAAATAAGGCTCATAAAGCACTGAGGATTTACCCTGACTGGTCCAGGAAAAGTTTCAAAGCTTCGAGAGTCTCTCAAACAACGCCATCTGGTGGTTAGTAAAACTGAAAGCAGGCAAAAACCTGTGGAAGAAGCTCAGTCTGATGAAGCAGCCACCACACACTCCATAGATAGTTTCAGTGTTATGTGCACAAATAAAAGCCTAACGTGTGTGTGTGTGTGTGTTGCATTCCTCCCTCTGATAAATTAATTTACCCATTAAAGTGTCGTTATGAATTAATTTAATTCAGTATGATGTAACAGAAGAATAATGTACAAATATATGACTAACAGAGTTGCACACTGTGAGTATTTTGCCTGAAATTATTTGTATCCATTCGTAAAGAGTCGGACTAAATGTGAATGAGGACACGGTGTGATGGGATCTTCTGGGTATTAAATCTGGCTGTGAGACTTGGCAGTGATAGTGCTTGTGTAACTGTGGGAATGACAGAAAGGTGACAAACTGGTTTTGAATTGTTTTTATTGAGAAGGGCTTCCCTTCTCTACTTCCCCCTCGCTTAGAACACTCTTTCACATATTACGGAGGAGGTACAACAAGTCATTTGTGACCCATAATTAGTGATGATTAAGTGATGACTTCGTATTGTAGTTGGAACTAACAGGCCTAAACCTTTCCAGCATGATGATGCCCCTGTCCAGAAAGCGAGCTCCATGAAGACATGGTTTGTTAAGTTTGGAGAGGAAAGACTTGAGTGTCCTGCACAGAGCCCTGACCTCAACCTCACGGAACACCTTTGGGTTGAACTAGAATGTTGACTGCACCCCAGACCTTCTCACCACATCACTGCCTGCCTCTGTCCCTTGTGGCTGAATGATCACAAATCCCCACAGCCACGCTCTAAAATCTAGTAAAATGCCTTCCCAAAAGTTAGGCGGTTATTATAACAACAAAGGAGGAGTAAATCCAGAATGGTAGGTTATAAAAATATATATTTTAAATTTAATTTAATTTCAATTTTAAGAACTCATTAGTTTTTAAAGATATTCAAATCGTTGTGCCTAATATTTGTCTAAAGTCTACTCATGCCACAAACTACATTTCCCATCCTGCAATGCGGCCTACCAACATGGCTGCCATGGACTGCAAATCCCAGATCACACACACCTGCATCCAAGTCACAGCACAATCACAGCTACAGTATAAAGGCACTTTCAATTCACTCACCGATTGTGCACTATACACTCCATTCCTCATGTTTGTGACCATTGCACTGTATTATTTAAATATTGCGACTTGTGTTTCATATACACTGTATTACATATCCATAACACACCGTATACAATATATATTCGTATGTGTGAATGACAAAATATATATATTTTTAATGTGTCAGTACATGGAATTAGATTAAACAATGTGGTTGACGTTTACACGAATAAGCAGAAATGTAATCATGCTTTTCTTTCCAATCGCACAAATGAAAAGCCCTCTCTATGTGGGCAGATTTGTCAAATGAAACTTTACCATTCTTATCCACTTCTACGGTAAACTAAAGAGTACATTTTCAAATGACACTGCTAAATATGACTAGCATTAGCTAAAAATAGTCCATCAACTGTATTAGCTGGTGTGGCCTAACCTATACAAGAGTCCACTATTGGTTATATCACAATTGAGAATATGCCCAAATGAATTTCTATAGTAGAATTTATTTGTAAGTGAAATGATGCTCACATTGAAATGTCCTTTGTGTAGTATTTGTTCAGTCCTCTAACACAGGCTTAACTGTGAATTTGTCCAGGCATGTTAAATGGGGAGGGGAGGGAACTTGGAATTAGTGACTTGAAGTTATTAAGCCAACTTCATTAAGTTACCCCAAACTTATTATTTTTTTTAAATCAACTAATGCAGAAATTTCAGTTTAAATTACTAGAATATTAAGTTGATGTAATTATCAACATTATTATGTCAACACATCTCATCAAAATAATGTTTACAACTTTAAATATTTCATTAAATCAATCAATTAGAATTTTTACCTCGCAACCACACATTTAATTAAGTTGTGGTAATAGGTCGCCTGAACGACTTTTTAAAGTGTAGTACTTGCTCCATATGATATTTTTTTACATTACAGATTCTACATTTCACCTTTATTTTGTCTGTTATTAAAATATACGTATTAAATGTATTAAAACGGAGAACGTTATCACACGTGATTTGTCACACACACGTACGTCAACACAACATTCAGTTAGTGCATGAAGTGTCCGTGAAGTGTGGCTAAAAGATCATAATATTATTCTGTCTTGTATTAATTCACAAAAATAACTCAAACGGGAGCCGACTCATAGAGTCGACTCATAGAGCCGACTCATTCACAAACGAGACATCATTAACACAACTTGGCCATGTATTCTATAATCTGGGCTAAAACCGCTGTCACGGGTTTGTAGATGGGAGACGGAGGCAATCGCAGATCAAACTCTTCATTAAATGAAAACATAAAGATCAAACAAACAAAGCATGAATAAACCAGAAGTCCGCTACACCTATAATAGCGTGACCTTAACTAGAACGACTCCCGCTAGTGTTACCACCACTTCGATAATACCGAGCACGTGCTTCGTTGCTCGGGAGCCTTAAATACCCAAACTACCCAATTAGAATGCCAAACACCGGTGTCAAATCAGGAAGTACAAACCAAAACAAAGAACACGTGATTGGTCCGGTGGCAAAACCCAGTGCCACAGTGCCCTCTGCTGGCCGCACTGTGACATAGTGCAGTTTTATAAAGAAACGAGCTGTAAGTTTTATTGAGCATCTATGCTTCTTTCTTTACTTTACACATTTTTTTCCGTAGCATTTAATTTTGTGCTGGAAAACTGGTGGGAGGCATGACGTGGGCTAGGGACGTGGCTAGAAGCATGACGTGGGGTAGGGACGTAGCTAGAGGCATGACGTGGGCTAGGGACGTAGCTAGAGGCATGACGTGAGCCAGTGACGTGGCGAGTGTGTCGGGAGCATGAAGCAGAGCTGTGGAGTCGGAATCCTAATGCAGGACGGGATTTGAACCGGGGATATGACTGGAACAGGGACCTGGGGCGTACCCGGAACTGGGACCAGGGATAGAACAGGGACCCGGGACATGGACGTGGCAGGGACCGGGACATGGGACGTGACATGGACTGGGACCTGGAACTGGACAGGGACATGAACCTGGGCCGGGACAGGGACTGAGACCTGAGCCGGGACAGGGACTGAAACCTGGAGCGGGAAAGGGACTGAAACCTTGGGACTTGGGACCTGACGTGAACTAGGACAAGATCTTGAGACTTAGCTGTGGCAGGAACCTGATAACTGGTCTGGACTGGCTCGAACTTGCCTCTCGGAGGCTCGAACTTGGACGGCGGAGGCTCGAACTTGGCTCTCGGAGACGTGGACTCGTAACTCGGAGACCTGGACTCGTAACTCGGAGACTTGGCCGGGACTTGAGACTGGGTCTGAACCTGGACGTCGTGGACCTGAGATTGGGTCTGACCCTGAGCATCACATACTTGAGACTGGGTCTGAACCTGGACATCACATACTTGAGACTGGGTCTGTACCTGGACATAACATACTTGAGACTGGGTCTGTAACTGGACATCACATACTTGAGACTGGGTCTGTACCAGAACATCACATACTTGGGACTTTACTTTGATCAAGCCTTCCAGCTCCTTCACTTTGGCCATCAGTCTTATTCTGTTCCTCAATGTTCAGTGTTGCATCTCTCGCCACTCGGAGTGCTTCCACTTCACGCGTCAGGTCCTGAACCTGAGTCTGGGCTTGCCTTAGCTGTCCATGTGCTTCGGTTTCCGCCTCCACCATCTGGATGAGTTGTGCTTCGCACTGGGACAGGAGGGACTGAAAAGTCTCCTTCACTGTAACGACCCAAGCGCTCCGCTTTCTCTCCTCTTCCAGCTCGTCTTCTCTCTCCTGCAGCAGGACTTGTGTGGCTTGTAGCTGGGACTCCCTTCCAGACAACATGCTGCATAAACATTCCATTTCCAGCTGCATTTTGTGCATCTCTTCAGCCATCTCCTTCCTCTGCTTCTCGCTCCCACTGTGTTCCAGTTGGAGCTCTTGAAGTTGAGCGTCGCCTCTCTTCCTGCAAGATTTAAAGTCCTTTTTACTCTGAGTGATTACAACGGGAACGTGAGGCTTGGCTGTGATTGGAGCTTGAACTAGAAGTGGGACTTGGGCTTGAACTTGGAACTTAGCAGTATTTAACTCAAGTCTCTCTCTTTGCTCCTAGACAGATTACGGCGGGGTCACCAATTATGTCGTGGACAAAATCAACCTTTTTAGCCTAAGTCAAAAACCTCAGAGACAGAGACTTTAGTCCATGTCAAAAAGTAAATAAACTTTATTGAAAACCAATAAAGTGTGACAGTCTGCAGAAAGTCCGAATTATACATACACAAACATGTCTTTATATACTTTTTGGAAACAACCAATATTTATTCATCTCATCTCATCTTCAACTGCTTATTCCTGTCTTCAGGGTCGCGGAGACCAATATCTATTGCCTTAATTAATTATTCATGTCCATGTGTTATCTTAAATTTGGGGAGCATGTGCAGTTAGTGGTTTTTCTCATTTTATGAAGTCATGGTTTCTTCCTTTTTACAAGACAAAGGTTTCACTCAGGCTTGTGTGTCCTGTCTTTGAACCACACTCCCTTCCTGAGGCCCTCTTCCAACTCCCTAACCCATCCAAGTATCCATCCTCTAAGTAATAGATCTAAATGTTAGTTACACATATTAATTACACTTCATATATATTTTCTATAACAAACTGCCTCACTTTGATATAAAGACTTCTTAAATACAATCTCTAGATTTGTATTATTAGTTATTATTATTAGTTATTATTATTATTATTATTATCCATTAACAGACATGACTGTAAAAGCACACGTTTTGTACGAGGCGGATATCTTGGATGTTTTTTCCCACCCGTAAAATACAGATCCCACCCCCACATTCTGATTGGCTAGTTGGTAATGTTAGTTTCCGGTTTAACCGTCTTACACCGTATGACCAAAAAACCAGCTTGCCCGTCTTTGATCTATTCCCGTCAGGATGATATACTGGCTTGGTCATCCATGCCAAATCCCCCGATTTTAGTATATATTTTATATATATATATATTTATATATATATATATATATATATATATATGTGTGTGTGTGTGTGTGTGTGTGTGTGTGTGTGTGTGTGTGTGTGTGTGTTTAAAGCCGATATAGCAGCTTTACTGTGTAAACGTTATCCCTGTAACACCGGTATACCGGCATTACTCTGCTATGATTCCTTACTCATTTAATTATTATTTTTTTGACCCGGAAGGTTGATGACATCATGATGTCACGACATGATTACTGTTACGAATCGGAGTTGGAGGCGGATGCAGGTGCAGATCAGACTCTTTATTAAACATAAATACAAAACTCAAAAGTAACGCGATCCTCAATGGCTAACGGGAAACATGGAACGTGGCATGACAATATCATTCTTAGAATCAATACAAACCATTGACCGCTACAACTAATAATACCAAACCAAGTTCTCCGTATCCACGGCACTTAAATAGAGAACATAATCATTACTTAAACTACAAACACCTGTGACAAATCAAGGTGGTTAAGCTAGCACTCAACCCAAAAGTGAATGAACCAAAACAAAGTCATGTGGCTTGTCCGAAAACGAGCCACAGTGCCATCTGCTGGACATAACGTGACAATTACGCAGTCATTATGATGAAGCTGATCCAAGCGTGATTAAAAGCGAAAAGCTAATTGTGTTCCAGCTAAAGTTACACCTACAGTGAACACAGGTACATCTAAAACAGTGGAAAAAAGAAAACATACACAGTTACACAGGCGAGAGCGGGATTCTAGATAGTGACATCAGTGAAAGTTCAGGCAACGGTGAAACCGAAACTGATAGTGATGCAAACTCTCTTGAGTCAGACCCTGATCCGTCTTCATCTTCAGCATCAACCAGTGCGACTGAAACTGCAGGGGTTTGGAGTGATCACGCGACCATTTCTTTGCATTAGTGAAAACACTACCTGCTGGTCTGATTATCACCAGAAAGTTTACGTTTGGTGCTAAAATGCACTTATTCAAAGGCATTAACCACGCTGATGCTCACATGGTACTTCTAAATGAGTAGAAGGATTTTAGCGAGTTTTAAGGATTTCTCTAGTTAAGAATTGTGCTCTAAGTTTAGTAAACTGAACTGCTTCATTTTCAAAGTAATATTACACACATACATTATTATAAGTTGTTTCAAGGCCTAAAAATGTTCAAATTAAAATGTTGATTTTGGGGCCAATTTTGGCCCGGGAACTCAGGGTTGTCGTGCTGTTTCTATGGGGAATATAGGGTTGTGGGACATAATACTGTCAGAACTAAGGGGTAAGAGGGTTAAAGCATGGATTGCGTAATCATCCAATCGGAGACCTGATTTATAAGATAGTAGCCAATTGTTGCAAAGGAGGCGGGATTTGTTCCAATGCGGATAGGATAAATGGTCTGACACGTTTGTGTCTAAACGGAAGTTGTGATAGTTTTACTTCCTATTTTAAAAGTCAGGCGGAGGAAAGTGAGAAGAGCAGCGCCACATACTGAGCTGGATATCCTTCTTCACTGGGACTAAGGGGTCAAAATCTGCTCCGGTATGAAAATGAAATGTGGGAAGGTGCACACACACACACATTTTACATACATATACACACACACACACACACACACACACAAACACACACACTACTGTGTAAAATTTTTTAGGCACATACAAATAACTGTTGTAGAGCAAAGATGCCTTCAAAATAATGATTAATTAAATGTTTCTACATTAAAAATACAGCAAAGAGCAGTAACAAATAATAAATGAAAAACTAAATATTTGACATGACAAAAAAATAAAAATAGTAGTTTCGAGTAGAGTTAGTGCAGTTTTATAAAGAAACGAGCTGTAAGTTTTATTGAGCATCTATGCTTCTTTCTTTACTTTACACATATTTTTCCGTAGCATTTAATTTTGTGCTGGAAAACTAATGTTTCGGAATCTAAAATGTTTTTGTACTGATTCGATAATGTAGACGTCATAAAAGAAAAATATATTTGCACTTTTGCACACACACACACACAGAGTGTGTATCACTCCGCTTATCTGTGTTCGCCACATAAAATTCCAATTCTAGCAGCAGTTCCACTGAAACCATTACTACCGTAGGGTTAGTGACATCATCACCAGTGGACATGGCACACGGTACATGTTTCATGAATATAACGTCTGTCTTATAATGAATGCTGATTGATGAACAAGTTATCAGTGGGTGTGGCTTCTTTGAGATTCGTAACCTCATAGCTATGTATGTGCAGCAATTTTTCAAGTTGCATACACACACAATCTTTTCAAAGTATTTTGAAGTCTTATGTATTTGTAGTTTGCTCTACAGTGGTTTTCTCTACTCATCTTCATATTCATTCATTCATTCATTCATCTTCAGTCAGTCCGTACAGAATTTCAGGTTTTTTGTGATTTTTGTGGTCAAAAATTGCAGCGGCTTTGTTAAAAAATTACGATGTTTGTTGTTCTTTTATTTGTGGAAAACTACTTGAATTGGTGAATTTGCAAATTTTTTTATACGGTCCAAAAGTAAACAATTAATTTCCCATATTGTGTAAAATTTCAGTTATTCCATATAAATTACTTATTTACATAACTGTTGTATAAAAGCACTCACAAGCATGGTGTTTTATTGAATATCAGCACGGCTGCGATTACCCGCAACAACAGTGATCAGCGATTGGTCATCGGGAAGCAACAGTGATCCGCTATTGGTCATTGTGAACAGTGGACAGCAGCGATTGGTCGGTGAGAGCAATGATTAGCAGTTGGACATTGGAAACAAACGTTGAGCTGATTCACACTCCAGCAATGAATGCTTTGTACATGAATGCTTTTTACAAGTTAAAATCTCATAATTAACTCCAACATGAATAAACTACAGTGAAAAAGGACCCCCTTGATATGCTTGATATAACCCCGAGGACATTTACTCTGTGAACCACAATCTCCATCAGAAGCAGATCCTCATACTAGTATAATAGGTCAGGGCCCAAGAGTACTATCGAGCTAAATCAAGCTTGAGTGGTGCAAATAAAACTGTACTAGAATACTACATAACAGCAATATGGCAAACATTAGACTGCTTTTATTTAAAACAAAACCATCAAATAAAAGGATTTATTAATAAAACTTTGTATAAATTTAGTGTCCTATAAATGAATTTTTAAACACAACATGAATAAGAGAGAAACACACTGTTAATTACATGCTTTTTTGGAATTGGCAAAATTGCAATTTCACAAAATTGCTTCGCAGTGATGTTTGTTGGTAAATGAGACCTTTCAGCTGTACTCATGTTCGACACACGTGAATCGAAAAAAGGGCTTTGACTGAATTTGTGTATTGATGACGTCACATGACAAGTTTTGGCCCAGATCTGCAGAAAATCCGCTGTGTTTTTGAAAAATCGCAAGCTCCTCCGAATATTGCGGAGTTCGCTTGATTTTGCGTTCATTTCATTTCGAATCAGTGGTTCGGAGCGTGTATCAAATTGGGCAAGTCATGTGATTCTGCAAACGAAGTTTCGTTACGTCATTACTGTTTCAAAACTCCGATGGTTGCCACTAGTGATGGGAAGTTCGGATCATTGAATCTCGTTCGGCAAAATGAACGAATATTTTTTTCGAGTCATTTCGTTCATTTCAGCAGAATATAATTAAATGTTACATGTTAAATTCCCCAACACATCTAATACTTATGCAAACAATCACATTTGTAATAAAAAATCAATCATAACTAAAGGGGTTATGAAATATTGGAAAAGGAATTCACATTTTAGCTTTTAGAGGTAGCAAGTTGAGAGAACAGAGGAAGTGTTCTAGGACTGACAGGTACTCCTGAGGATGGGCGCGCAGATGCCCGGCATGGACAGACTCCTCCCACTTCTTACCCGTCACAGGAATACCCCGCCCTTTCCAGTATTCCAGCAGCTTCTGTATGGCCTCCGGGTCACACAGGATATCGTTGTCGCAGAAGTAGTAAAGCGCAGGACAGGTCAGTGGCGTGTTCCGGAACACGTCAATACTCGCGTTGAAGTAGTCCTTCGTCTGCCGTTTGAACACGTGGAAGTAAAGGAGGCTGGTGTGCTTCACCAGGTGCTCAAAACGAGGGAACAAAGTCTTACTCACACCTGGAGTGCAACAAAAGCTCATAAACAATTCAAATCAAATCAGGTCAAAATATTAACAGATAACGTGAATGTAGTCGTTATGTTTCTGTGGCTGGATACGAAATGTCTCTCTATTAGGTCTACAGTGCACTACTGAAGTTCTAGAATTGTATCAAATGAGATTTTCAGCATTATTACTGTAGGTAAATGCTAATACGTACTCTGTTCGTGCCAGTACCAACACGATATGTTTATTAATATTTAAATATACTCTGTACTCATGTGCCAACAATTTTAGGGTTTTTTAGTATTTTTTAAAGTCTTTTTTTCTTTCAGAAATGACAAAATTCACACAAAAGCCCACTAATTACTGATATAAATCATCATACACAAAATCTCTTTACACACCTATAGCCATGTGCTCCAGTGAGCCGACAACCAGGCTGTCGTAGATCTGCCCTCTAACTCTGTTGATCAGGTCATGATAGCGCTGAGTGTCCTTGGCCACGTGAACAAGCAGCTGAGCAAATGTGTATCCTCCGATGGAGAAGGCATGAACCACCAGGGGGCGCTTTGAGAAGCTCTCGCTCTCCAGCAGCTGCAGCACTTGTGCGCCTTGCTCCAGGCCCCAGCGAGGCCACAGGAAACTACTCACGTTGCTCTCCACCACCAGCACATCGAAGCCTGTTCGAAGGTAGATATCGCAGTACTTGGCTCGAGCCTGAGGCCTCGAGCCGAGCCACGGCAGCATCAAAAGCAGCGGCTTGGCTTGACCATTGACCGCAGGTTTCACCGCACTCTCGTTAACATAGAATGTGATACCCTTGCTGAGGTGCTGAGTCGTTATGCCCTTCAAGGGCCCGTCACCAAGAGACATCACACTTGGGGACCTAGAGATCAATTTTGCACACAAACACTTGCTAGTAATTTTACATATACACACACACACACACGTTAGTAATTTTATATATATATTAGGGCTGGACGATTAATTGAAAAGTAATCAAAACTGAAATTCAGAACCTCTAACCGATGTAAGTTCCCCTTGTCAGTTATTTCAGGTTTTTATTCCTGTTACTACTCTCTACTCTCCATTAAAGTCATACTACCGCGTGTGTAGTCACGTGACTCTGCCCCGTCCAGTCAGCGGCACTGAAGCAACATGAAGGCGAACTCAAACACTGAGTGAACTGAGCAACCAGAGCAGCTTGTACCAAAAAAAACCACTGTGTCCTTTATTTGGACGTAGAGAACAAAATGATATCAAATGTAAACATTGCAGACAAACCGTTTCACAGACCAAAGATAATACCACCAATCTGTTTAAACACTCGGAGCACAATCACGTTACCGAATAAGAACAGCGCAAGGCTCAAAATAAAAAGAGAGGCTGAGAAGCGTCCAGCAACAAGTTTCTCCACTAAGCAAGTGTCGATAACACGAGCATTTAAAAAATGCTACACAATATGAAAAGAATTCAAGAAGATGGAAAGAAATAACGGACATCGTGTGTTACTACATCACAAAAGATATGGTTCCCATAGCGACAGTGCAGCACAGTGGGTTTAAACACCTGGGTAAAACTCTCCACAGAACATACACTATGCCATTGCAATCATATTTTTCCCAAACTGCGCTGCCCAACAGCCACATCTGATCTCTGGTCAAGTAGGAGGATAGTTTATATAGTTTAAATGTTTGTGTTAGATAGTTTATAGTAGTTCAGTAGTTTGCATTTCCTTCAATTATTTAAAAATAAGATAAGAAATGCATGCTTAGAAAAACATTCTATTAGAAAATAAAAATATCCCACCATTAATAGTTGAACATATTTACAGTACAAACCTTGACAGTAAATTATGAGGGGGAAAAATCCAAAAGCAAAAGAATCGTTCATTAATCGTAATTGAGATTTTGATTTTAGGTCATATCATCCAGCCCTATTTTATATATATATATATATATATATATATATATATATATGATGGTGTTTGTGCATTATTAATATATCAGCAACGTGACCTCGTTACTAACACATCGTTTCCGTTATAATAAACGACAGAATTTACACTGCAAGCGCACAAATACACCATATAATGACAAAATTAAATTAAACTAAATGTTTTAAGCAGCGTACACCAGTTTCCACGGCCCCTTCTACACAGTGCAGCACTGTTTGATCTCTGCGGTGTTTAAAATGCCCTCTTGCCTTAGAGGACTTTCTTCCCCAGTCACGTGACGATTTCACCACCGTCTGATGAGGACTGAGGTCATGTTGGGAATGAAAGATAACGCTGACAGAAAGTAAACTGAAGAAAGTTATTATCGCTGACTCTGGGTGTTTGCTGATGCTAGCATGCGTATGACGTCACGCTCTGTCGTGGCTTATAGTTACGGAAAGTAAGAAAAAACTGCTAGTGTTATAATTGAGATGATATTACCTTTCTAAAATCCACACACTAGACGGTAGTGCAAAGTGCATAGAGTACGTGTAAAGATGCCTTTGGACAGTTTAGTTCATGGTAACACTACGGCTTTACGGACTGAAGTGTCAGTTTGGGAAATAGGCTGGTTCGGTAATTACTGTATATGCTCTAAACTAAGACATGATACAGTATTCAATCGCATTTTTGTTAAGCTCATTGGTGTTTTTTTTATCATACTGGAATCTGGATTTGGGAAAACATGGTCTTGTAGCAGGTCGTTAGTCGCACCTGGGGTTTGATGCTGATCTCAGGTTACTGTCGGTGGGGGTTTCCTCTGGTTCTCTTTTTTCCTCTAACCTCCAAAAAAACTCGTCAGTAGGTGGACTAGACAGAGTAAATTACCTCTAGGAGTGAGAGTGAATGAATGACTGAGTGAGTGAGTGAGTGAGTGTAGTGAGTGAATGAGTGAGTGAATGAATGAATGAGTGAGAGTGAGTGAGTGACTGAGTGACTGAGTGAGTGACTGAGTGAGTGACTGAGTGAGTGAGTGAGTGAGTGAGTGAGTGAGTGAGTGTAGTGAGTGAGTGAGGGCTGCTTTTGAAACACTGCTTCATGAAACTTCAAAACCTTTATGAATCTTTTGTTTCGAATCAGTGGTTCGGAGCGTGTATCAAATTGGGCAAATCACATGATTCCGCAAAGGAAGCTTCGTTACATCATTACTGTTTCGAAACTCCGATGGTTGCCACTAGTGATGGGAAGTTCGGATCACTGAATCAAGTTCAGCAAAATGAACGAATATTTTTTCGAGTCATTTCAGCAGAATGTGATTAAAATGTTACATGTTAAATTCCCCACCACATCTAATACTTATGCAAACGTTGATCACATTTGGAATAAAAAAAAAACTCAACTATGGGCTAATGCAGCCAAGGCCGAATTATGAGAAACAGAAATGATTAGTTCGCCTCTCAAGTCTTTGGGTTCGAGTCGTTCTTTTTTTCACGGCACAGCTCCGTAGGCTGAATACAGAGGGGCTGTGAAGTAATGAAGGAACGACTCAAACCCGAAGACCCGAGAGGTGAACTAATCATTTCTGTTTCCTGTACAGAGCCTATGGTGATGTTGCTGCGCATGTGCGGTCAACACAAAATGAACGAATCACTCTCTCAGACAACTCGTTGTTACCGAGTCGTATTAAAAGATTCGTTTAAAAAATGAATGAATCGTTCATGAACGACACATCACTAGTTGCCACTAGGGGGTGTTGATCTCAAAGTGAAACCATGAACCAGTCTACTAAGGTTTTAACTGATTTTATGTATGTATTGTATGTTAATCGAACTGAACCTTAACATCATCGTGCTCCTTCTCCTGAGTCATAACATTACCCCCTCCATTTTGCTAGTGTTTTATAGGCATCTAATGACAAACACAGATGTGTATAATTGAAAAGGTAGAGTAATAGTAATTGCATGTAAATGGTCCGATTAGCAAATACCCTAACTAAAACACAGAATACAAGCACTAATATTTAATGGTATTTCATGATTTGTAAATGATATTGTAAACATTAAACTGTTGTCAAGATATTTGTACTTGTTTTGTAAAAGGTTTAATTATGTTTGGTCTTAAATCTCATGGCTTTTACACTGTTTTGACCAGCAGGTATCCTGAGACAGACCGCTGTTGTGTCGAACTCCGCTTCCCCGTTGGGATAGGTTTCCTCCAGCCCCGCCCCAAACCGCGTGCACGAAAAGCTCGTCCCCGAGGTGCTGAGCTTGTAATGCGCTGGCACGATGGAAAGCCAAAAGACTCAAAGCGAAACCTTTTATCTGTAAAATGTATTCCAGAAGTGAAAAGCATTATTTCATGACTGTCTGGTTTTATATTTTGAGAATGGGGTAACAGAACTTGTGTTTGTTGTGTTTTTATGTCTTTATTAACACAAACACACACCATTATTCCTTTCAATAAATAGTGTTATATTTATGAGGTTTCATTTTGAATATTGCAGAGATCAGGAAGAAATGTGTGCTCACACAAAACTGATTTTCTAGGCTAAACATCCGAACATTCTCAAAATGCACAATACCTTTTGATCCTATTTCACCGCCCTTAATACCGTTTTTTTAAATAAATACAGTCATGTGATTTGACTACAAAAGCACTCTGTTGTCCACTCTAGTACAGCTGTTTAGAGTAAACTAAATCTGATGGTTTTCTATCTCAACAAGTACACAAAAGAAATTGTAGATTTAAAGAAACAAATCTTTAAAATAAAAAAAAGTTTTAGCTTTTATCTTAACACCACCTCCATTATAGCAAATTTGTCCATCATAGCAGGTGGAACGCAGCACGACACATACTGTTCCCCTTGTGTTCAATAAGAACGCAAACTCATACATATGTCAAATTTAATAATGACATTATAAAGAGTCTTTATTGATCACATACATATGAACAGTGAAAAAAAAATGTCTTCGTATATTGCAGAATGTCAGGGAGTTGGGGACAAAGTGCAGGGTCAGACATGATGCAGCGCCCCCTGGAGCAGAGAGGGTTAATGGCCTTGCTCAAGGGCCCAACAGTGGCAGCTTGAACCCCCGACCCTCCGATCAGTAACCCAGAGCCTTAACAGCCAAGCCACCACCACCCACAACAGCTAAGTCCTGTGATTTTCAGCCTACGATCCTTTATTTGCGCACCATAGCAGGGAGAACGCATCCTGACAACTGAGAATGTTCCTGTCAGATACTGTACTTTACATTCATGCTTCTATTCTTAAATACTCATGCTAGTAGATCAGGTAAACTTTTCTAGTTAATTAATCTATTAAGTAAAGTTAGTTAAAAAATGACTATGGGTGGGGAAATAAGAGAAATGTGATCACTCTGTCCAGACATTGTGCCTTTTGAGAATGATAAAATATTTAGCCTAGAAAAATCAATTACATGAGTGAATACACATTTCTTCCAGAAGTCCACAATATTCAAAACGAAAACTCTCATAACTATAACACTATTCTCAAAATATAACACTAGACAGTCATAAAATAACTTTTCACTTCTAGAATGCAACATTGTATAGATAAAAGTAGTTTGTTTGTTTTTTTGTTTGTTTGTTTTTTTTTAAAGTTCTTTTTGAGCTTTTCGGCTTCCCATAGTACTTCAGCGGTACAAGCACAGCAAAAGGGCGAGCGCGGTTTTGGGTGTGGGCGGGGCTGAAGGACACGAAGTTCTACGCGACACCTGCGTCACGTGTTCCGGGATGAGTCCTGCCTCGCGCCCAGTTTTCCCACGATAAACTCCGGGTTCACAGAAAACCTCAACAGGATAAAACACCAAATAAAATAAACTATAAATGAACCACCGCATTAAGTCAATAAGAGCTCGGTCATGTACGAATGTACAGAGTAAACTGGTATAATGTTTAATGGCGGGTTTCCCCTCACTAACCGCTGTATGAACAAAGGGGAAAGGAGAATGTTCGTGTTTATGACTTTGCTACAAACCTGCGGATTCACCCAATGTTAAAAAGTAGTTCACTGCAATATTTAACATTTTCCACTGCGGTTAATATTATAATTCATATCACATTAACCAAAACAATCAAGCAGTTAGCAAAAAAAAAAAAAACAACAACCGTAACACGAAGACCTCCAGTATCTTCGAAAACCTCCAGCTGTGTGTATTTAGCTTATTTTTTTTTTAGTAGCGAAAGTGCTGAAGGCAAACTACAGACTACAATCCTCCCTGCTTCCACTTAAAGAACAGGATAAACTCCGCTCCGAGTCTCACACGGTTTAAATGTCTAACAACACATTTCATCAAGTCACGACTTCTGAACACTTATACAAGAGTTAGTTGTCTTTATTTAAATACCTGGTCACGCTGGGTTTGGATACAGCTGTACGTAAGCCACGGTAAACTACATTTTTATTATAAGGTTGGAAATTTCTGAACAAGCCGGATTTGAAACGAAAGGACGAATCACAGTGGGAGATGTGTACGCTATCTATTTAGCCACGCCCACAAGCTGTAACCACACCTTTCTCATGAATATGGATGTATTTTCAGGACAAAGCATATTTTGGACAAAGTACTCCCCTGACAAAGTATTTTGAAGCATTAAGTGGCCAGGCATTATACATTCTTTCTCGGTTGTTTTCTCGTGACCTCATCCATCATACCGAAGTCAATGGGTTTTTTGGTTAAATGCCCAAAATAAGGTCTGGGGTTAAGGCAAGCACAAGATATGTTCACGTTTTATTACTACACCATAAAATACATCACTAATACCCCACTCAGGATTTTTTAAATCATTTGTACATGTCTTGAAAAAGACGGTTGCTAAGTGGGACTACGGAGGTTGTCGGGGACATTCGACGTCATCACGCCGAACGGGAAAACTCATCTACTATAGCTTTGTTGTGTTTACACTCACGCTCTTGCAACTCAAACTTTCCACCTTGTAAATTTATCAGTTTGTAGTATGTATTACTATTTTTTAAAATAAAGACAGAAAGAGTTGGAAGTGTAGCGGTGGTGACGTTGAAGTCATGCGACCGTGGTGTAGTTCGTTTATAGCCTAACATCAGTTTTTGTGGGGTTTTTTTTTTTTTACTTCTGGTGATTGTATTTAGACAAAAATCTTATGAATCTAAATGAAAAAAACATGTAAGTATCATAAACTTTTGTTGGTCATAGTTTATTTTCTGCAATGATCCAAAAGTCAATGGAAAATTTCTGTTAGCTTTTTGTCCAGGAAACCAGGGTGATGCTAACTTCCGGGGTGGCCTACAAAAATACCTCATCCCTGAGAGAGAAGGGGGACAGCACTCTCTCTTAGTGCGGAGATGAAGTCCATCGCTACAGCAGGCAATTATTACATTTATGATGGAGAAGATTCCAAAGTGCATGTAACACCAGTCCCATTCACGAAGCAGGAAATTTTCGTCGGGATAAAATTACATCGTGAGAAAAAACTTTTTGCTATATGCCGAGATCACGACAAAACAACAGAAGAAAAAAAAAGAATAATGCATGGCCGCTTAGGGTCTCCGTAGACAATTTTCAAGAACAGTTGCAAAATCTATTTGCAGTTGCGTTTCCTAATTGTGGACGGTATGAACTGTGACATGATGCAAATGAAATGACAGATCGTGGAGTGTCTAGCAAATTTCAAATGGAAACGCAAAGTTCATTTGCCATTACGAGTTATCATCCTGTCATATCAAAACAGCAATATAGCAGTTACCCCTCCACACACTCCATAAATAGTTTCAGTGTTATGTGCACAAATAAAAGCTCCATAAATAGTTTCAGTGTTATGTGCACAAATAAAAGCCTAACACTTGTGTGTGGTGTGTGTGTGTGTGTGTGTGTGTGTGTGTGTGTTGCATTTCTACCTCTGATAAATTCATTTACCCATTAAAGTGTGGCAATGAATGCCAGTATGAATTCATTTAATTCAGTATGATGTAACAGAAGACTAATGTACAAATATATGACTAACAGAGTTGCACACTGTGAGTATTTTGCCTGAAATGGTTTGTGTTCTTTATATTAGTTGTATGACTGGGTATTTAAAAATGTAATTGAATAAGTTTGAATGAAAATCCATTTTGACATGGACAAAACGATCCATTCATGTAAAGAGTGGGACTAAAATGTGAATAAAGACATGGTGTGATGGGATCTTCTGGGTATTAAATCTGGCTGTGAGACTTGGCAGTGATAGTGCTTGTGTATTTGTGGGAATGACAGAAAGGTGACAAACTAGTTTTGAATTATTTTTATTGAGAAATAAAAGCTGTTTGACAGTGTTAGGGCTGAGTCTATTTCTCCTCTTTGACAGTACTTCCCTTGGCTTAGAGAACACGCTTTCACATGGTACAGAGGAGGCCGGTGTACAAAGACACTGCAATGCCAAAGTGTATAAATTACAATAAACAAAAACAAAAGTGCAACAATTCACCAAGATAAAAACATAATTAGTGATGATTTAAATGTAACGTATTGATTTTCCAACTTTCAAAGTACAGTACTCCTCACAAATCAACCAACCATACTGAGCCAATGAGGACTCGTAAAGTAAGATGTGGGGCAATACGCAAAGCCAATCGCGCACATGATTGGACAGAAAGTGAGGTTTCCCTGATAGCAAAATTGCTGTGGCACGGATCCGGCCCACACCTGACACTTTTATCTGGCCCACATACGCCATGCAATGATGGCAATTGGGCGTTCTGATCCTGTTTGCCAGAATTGGGCCGCAAGCAAGCCATAGCAATGCAGCATGTGCCACATTTTTGCCAAAGGTGGACCATATTTGTTTTGTGATATTTGGGCCATATTCACTACTTACCACAAGGGCCACTTTAGGGCCATATCCAGATTACACATTGCCTTGAGCACCGCATCTTTGCCTAAAAAAGCCCATTTGGGATTTGGGATATTTGGGCCACTTCAGGTTCATATCCATTTTGTCCAGGCCAAAAGAAGGCCGGCAGTGCCTGAAGTGGCCCACATCCGGATGCTATCTGGGTTTGTTTGTTGTCGATCACGTGACTCTGTGAAACAAATACACGCCCCGGTACGGGGCTTCACTGGAGATTGTGTTGCTTGCTCGATACGTGCCTCGAAGCTTCAGTGTCATATGTAACATTACTATTCGCCATAAAACTAGAGACTTCAGATCACGTTTTCTAATAAACTTATTATTGCAACTGTGATCTGAGAAATACACTCCTATCATCATGCGAGGTGGTTCTTCCTTTAACTTTGAATAATGTATTGAGGATTTGAGAAGGTGAGGAAGGTGAAGTGATGTGCCATTAATTACAGTTGAAAACTCAACACGTCACATCAACATTCTAATTCCCAATGTGAAAAAATTGAATCCCAAATAAAATTTGAAATGAAAATGACATTCTCAACACATATTTTGTTAAATAAGGTCATATTTCTACGAAAAACATGCTTCTTATTCTACACAATGCATCCGTGGGGTGAAAAGTTGTGTTTAAATGCCAACTTCTATGAGCTTAATGCCTGTTTCACACTGGATGCATGAGCAAAGCAAAAGCAGCGTGTATTTATTTATTGTTTGGCGCCCATGTTTTGGTTTTAGTTTTTTTATTTAACATAATGAACATAATATACATTTATAATGGAATTCGTAAATGCAATTAAATGGGTATTAAAGCAGAGTACATATCAGTGTAAATAAAGTAAAAAGGAGTTTAACAAAAAGGGTCTCTTCATTCCTCTTCTAATAAACCAAGTTGCCATACATTGCAATGATGGAAAGTACTTACAAGTAAAGTCTCTTTTAAATACAGAAAAATTAAATTTTGCCTTCATACATTCACATTTATGAATAAAGAATGTGGCCAGAATCAACATTACATTAATGAAAAATTCAGTCTTTTTATCATCCAACAGCATTCCAAATATAATATGATTTCTCGAAAAAGTGGGCAGTGACTATATTTTTGTCTCCAACCAATAAGACATATTTTCCCAGAAAATATTTGAGTGCACTGATAAAGAAGAAAAAAAACATGATCAGTTGTCTCTAGGTCAACTTGAAAAAAAAATTACAGGCATTTTAGGTCAAAATTAAGCCGGTGTCTTAAAAACCTACTTGATGGATATATACCATTAAATATTTTTAAATGTGTTTGCTTTAGGAGCCACTGGAAAACTAATATAGAGGATTAGCACTTTCTGTTCAATTGGATTATCATAAGCTTGTAAAATAGTATTATGGTATGGAAGTGTAGGATACAATAGAGAATAAAAACAAGAGTGAATAAGTTAGTTGGGGGGCATTGTCATGAGGTCATTACCATTAAAGAGAAGGGATGGCAGTTCACCTGATCCATCTAGTGAGTTACCAGAAGTGTTCTGTATTAAGTTTATGAAACTTTCTGGAATGGCATTTAAAACATGCTCAAATTGTTTGAGTTCATAATATTGATTATATCTAGTACAAAAATCTCTATCTGGATAAAAAAAAATTATTCCAAATAGGCGTTTTATGTGGGGTGAAGTTATGATTATATAATAACTTCTAATACTACAAAACCTGTTGGTGGAAAAAAAGACTACAGTCTAGAGACTTTAAAAACATATCTCAATAGGAAATTAATACAAAACCAAAAATTTGCTTCATAAGTTATCATTTGGAATTTTTAAGATGTATAGGGCCAACATCTATGTAACAAGTATAAATAATGAGGGCAAGATGGGGCAGCCTTGTTTACATTTATTTATTCATGTTTAACCAATCTCTTGATATCAACCTTACAAAAATTTTCACCAAACCCATACATTTGTAAACACTTAAAAATGAAACCACAATCAAAGGCTTTATAGAAATCCATCCATCCATCTTCTATACCGCTTATCCTTTTCAGGGTCACGGGATCCCAGGGAGCATCGGGCACAAGGCGGGGTACACCCTGGACAAGGTGCCAATCCATCGCAGGGCACAATCACATACACACTCACACACCCAATCATACGGACATTTTTAGACATTCCAATCAGCCTACCATGCATGTCTTTGGACTGCATGGTAGGAAACCCTTTACCCAGAGGAAACCCCTGCAGCACGGGGAGAACATGCAAACTCCGCACACACAGGGTGAATCGAACCCCCAACCCTGGAGGTGTGAGGCGAATGTGCTAACCACTAAGTCACCGGGTGCTCTCAAGTCTAAAACCAGTCAAATATTATTATGTATCGATCGGCCTCTAATAAATCCAGTTTGTGTCTCCCCAATCATTTTAGATAAACCAAGTGTAAAACAATTGTTATGTATGTGGTTTAATAAGTATATTTGACTGTATAATGACTTAATAAGTCATTTCTTAGTAAAGTTATAGGTCGTAAATCGGCCAATAATCTAGGGTCTTTTCCTGGTTTGGGAATGAATGTGATTAAACCTTGTCTCACTGAACTACATTGAACCTGTTGCAAACTTGTTGAATGAGCTCATCTCAAACCATTTAAAGTAGCTTCTTTAATTGGTCACTGGAATTTCTGAGGCCGTAATATGAGAAAATAATATTAAAACATATAAGTTGAAATAGTTCTGCCAGAGCTCAGTAAAACATGTACACTTTGCACCCCATCTTGCTGGAAGTTGCGCCCATGTTAATAGGTTAGAGCATTCACTCTGCCTGCCGAGGAGGCGGGCAGCGCTTAGCAGGAGCAGAGCAAAAGCAGCAGTGCCTATTGTTGCTGTAATGCTTGCTTGTGGAAACTGGCTAGTTTCATAGGCAATTTGTTACAGTTAAAATGACATCCCAACAAATACTTTAAACCGGCGATACATTATTATGGCCTTGTACGATGTTACCCTGAAACTATTATATTTTGGTTATGTCACATGGTAGAAACTTTCTGAATTGAGCTGCATACTTATGCATACTTTTTAAAAAAAAATTAAATAAATAAAAAAGTCGTTCAGTATTGATATTTCCTTTGAAGAAATAGGTCTTAAATTTAAATCGAAAATAATGCAAAACATTAGCAATATACACTCACCAGTCACACTCCTGCTCATTTATGTAGTTATCCAATCTTCATTTAATGTTCACATCAAACATCAGAACGGGGGAAATGTGATCTCTTTGACTCTCCAGACAGAGGTGTATCTACAGTGCAGGGCAGGCAATTGCCTGGGGCCCTGCGTACACACACAAGCATTAAAACCACCTGTCTGATATTGTGTAGGCCCCCCTTGTGTCGACAAAATAGCTCAGACCAGATGAGGCATGAACTCCACAAGACCTTGGAAGGTGTTCTGTGGTATCTGGCACCAATATGTTGGCAACAGATCCTGTAAATTATGAGGTGGCACATAAATGGGTCGGACCTGTCTATACTGATCCGGCTTCTTGACTGATTATGGTGATATGCCATACACTTTGACACAGAGCTATTTATATCTCATTTCCCTTCACCAATTTACTGCTAAGAGAATGTTGTGGAATTATATTTTGCAGGTTCCTGTGAAAAAAGGTGTGAATACGCATGCAACAGGGAGAGGGGAATATGGGAATATGCAGAGCAGGGATTACTTCAATGATTACTTTTAGATTACTTCAGTGTCACATATGTAAATAAAGTCAAGAGAAAAGCAATATGATCTCAAATACTTTTCTTTAGGGCTTATTTTAGAAAAAAAACCCCATCATGTTCAATGTTTGGATTTGTTTTAAGAAAAGAAATCGATAAATAAAAGATCACTATCCCTACGAAGCATGGAATGTGATAACATGAAATAAAAATGACCTTATATGGGCATGGGCATTGTTTTGACTCAGGACAGCTGTCATTTGCTTCAGCTTCACATGTTTTCTGACAGTAGGCTAACGATTTAGAGGCAGGAATTTGGCCAGTAGTTGCTGCAAGCCTTTTACAATCGACCAATTGCTATGTAAGGAGCCGGGAATTACAGAGAGGGGTTAAAGCAATGCAAAAATGCGAACTGAACTAGGCTTCATTAACCTCTTCAATGAAATCATCAACTTGCATACTAGATCCTTTACCTACATGTTTCTTTAAACAGATTTGTCCTAGAGTAATTGAACCGCTGTCAGGGTTCGGGAGGTTGAGGCAGAAGCAATCGCAGATTTTAAATATTTAATAACAAACAAACAGACTACAAAACAAGACACTTGGCAAAAACTCTGTGGCATGAAACAAAGACACTGACATAAACAACGTGAGTCTAAACAACGAAAGACAAAGAGAAAGTGCAGACAAGGACTATAAATACACATGAGTGCTCATTAACAGAAACGTGAATCAGGTGCATGAGGTGGCGCATGTGGTCTTCAGCGGAGCATGGAGGCAGAGTGACGTCCTCAGCGAAGCAGGATGGCAGAGAGACGACCACAGCCGAGCAGGAAGGCAGAGCGACGTCCACAGCCGAGCAGGAAGGCAGAGCGATGTCCACAGCCGAGCAGGAAGGCTGCGTGACGACCTCAGCTGAACGGGACGGCTGCGTGATGACCTCAGCCAAACAGGAAGGCTGCGTGACGACCTCAGCTGAACGGGACGGCTGCGTGACGACCTCAGCTGAACGGGACGGCTGCGTGACGACCTCAGCTGAACGGGACGGCTGCGTGACGACCTCAGCTGAACAGGACGGCAGAGCGATATCCAGAAGAGGGGAGGGAGGGCGGGATTCGGTCTTATCTTCGAGCATCCACTCCAACCCGTGTAGCTTGGCATATTCTACCACGAACTCCGGGTGTGAAATGGTGCATGTGCTGTACCGCGATGGTAATTTGAGACTGCGGCTGGTCTGAGCCATCAGTGCCCTCGACCTTCTTCCCTGCTCCGTGAGCCGGAGATACCACTCCGCGTAGTTGTTGTACCAGGCATCCATCGTGAACAAAAAAAATAATTAAATCTGCTGCTTCTAATTCGCGGTCTTTCGTTCTGTCAGGGTTCGGGAGGTTGAGGCAGAAGCAATCGCAGATTTTAAATATTTAATAACAAACAAAGAGACTACAAAACAAGACACTTGGCAAAAACTCTGTGGCATGAGACAAAGACACTGACATAAACAACGTGAGTCTAAACAACGAAAGACAAAGAAAAAGTGCAGACAAGGACTATAAATACACGAGTTCTCATTAACAGAAACGTGAATCAGGTGCATTATTGGCGCATGTGGTCATGTGGTGTAGTGCAGTGGCTGATGGGAAATGGAGTCCAGGTTTCCCAGATACGTGACAACCGCTTCTAAATATATTCAATCTTCCCTTAGCACTGGCTATGTACCTAAATCAATTAAACTAGCAGTTATAATACCCTTGATTAAAAAACCTGACCTTGACCCCTCTCAACTGTTCAGCTATAGATTTATATAAAATCTCCCCTTTATCTCCAAGATTTTAGAAAAGGTTGTAGCACAGCAGTTATGCTTGTACTTATATAGGAACAACATTCATGAACTGTATCAGTCGGGATTTAGACCTCATCATAGCACAGAGACAGCGTTAGTTAAAGTGGTAAATGATCTACTACTGACCTCTGATCAGGGTTCAGTCTAGTTGCTTGTGTTACTTGACCTTATTGCAGATTTTGATACTATAGATCATACTATTCTCCTAGGTAGATTAGAAAATGTTGGCACTAAGGGAACAGTCCTCTCCTGACTCAGGTCTTATTTGACCGATCGTTATCAGTTCGTAGATGTAAATGGAGATTTCTCCACGCATACCGAGGTTAAATTTGGTGTTCCACAACGTTCTGTTTTAGGCCCACTGCTTTTTACTTTATATATGTTACCTCTGGGTCAAATTATTTGTAAATATGGAATCAGCTTCCACTGTTATGCTGATGACACACAGTTGTATGTTTCAGTGAAGCCAGAGGACAGACACCAGCTTAGTAAAGTTGAGGAATGTGTAAAGGTCATTAGACACTGGATGCTTATTAATTTCCTCTTACTTAATTCTGACAAGACAGAAGTACTTGTACTAGGACCACGTGTAGTTAGAATTAAGCTTTCTGATCACAGTTACTCTGGATGGTCTTTCTGCTAGAGTCCTAACTAGAACAAGAAGATACGATCACATCACGCCGATCTTATCTACACTGCATTGGCTCCCAGTGAAATCTCGCATTGATTATAAAATAGTATTATTAATCTATAAAGCACGAAACGGTCTCGCACCACAATATCTAAGAAACCTTTTGGCTTTCTATGATCCGCCACGCCTACTTAGATCAAAAGATGCAGGATATTTGACGGTACCTCGAATAGTGAAGTCTTCAACAGGGGGAAGAGCCTTCGCTTATAGAGCCCCACAGTTATGGAACAGTCTTCCTGTTAGTGTTCGGGCCTCAGACACAGTCTCATTTTTTAAGCCTAGACTTAAACACTATTTGTTTACTCAAGCCTACCCTGACTAGACTTTCTGTTATGCTAAGCACAGTCCTAATAATCTTTTCTCTCCCTTTCTCCTTCTGCCGAGCCACACATGATTTTATGGAGATGCCAGTGATCCTGATCCTTTCTGCTCTCCGGACCTGCCTGATCCATTTCGGATGCCCTACCTCTGGATGGAGCTCTTATCTACTCCAATTCCAGATTGCAGAGACTACGGCTGCTTCTAAGGCCAAACAGACTTCATATGAATACATAATTAACTTTCTTTTACTTTCACACTATCTGTTAACCAGATGAGGATGGGTTTCCTTCTGAGTCTGGTTCCTCTCAAGGTTTCTTCCTCTTAACATCTTAGGGAGTTTTTCTTTGCCACCGTTGCCACCGGGTTACTCAATTGGGATAAATTCACACACTTAAAATCTGCATCCTGTGTTTATATGTTTCTGTAAAGCTGCTTTGAGACAATGTCCATTGTCAAAAGTGCTATACAATTAAAATTGAATTGAAAATTGAATATTAGACCATAAACACATCATAATGAAATTACAGCCGAATCCCAGACATCTGACCAAATTTAGACGCTTTTTTAAGGTCCGGGAAAAAGAGGACATATAAGAGGACCCTAAAAATCAATTTCAGAGAACAATTTGTGTCCATTTCTACCAAATTAACTTTGCACAAAATTAATTTGCACATGCACCAGGAGCTTGCTCATGTGAGTCATGACTGGCGAGAGAGAACCAGAACTATAATCAAGCAGCTGTTTATACTGTATTCTGTCAAAATATTCATTTATTTGGTTTTAAATGAACAACAAAAATTGTAATCCTGATAGTATTCCCATTTTTTACTAAATGTACCTGCAATCTGATTACATAGTTTTTTGACGTAACTGTAACAGATTACAGCTACCCATTTTTGTATACTGATTACGTAACGCAGTTACATGTATCCCGTTTCTCCCCATTACTCAGTTCTCTGTGCTTGAAATGTTTGCAACTTTGTTTATTTATGTGTGTGCATTTGAGTGTGCAGGAATTCAGAGGTTTTCATGATTGAAATGTAAAAAGTTCATGGTGTAAGTATGTTATCTCATGCACAAGAAAGGAAAGAGAGTTTGGAGAAAAGACAGGTGCAAACACATGAAGAAGGTGTAAGGAGGATAAAGACCGTAAAGGTAAAGGTCAGGAGTCAACATTTCTTTGTTACTTTTATAACGGTTACCTTTTTTCCACACTCATCAGACAATTTCCACACTCATTACTCGTGAGTCTAGTAGACCCTAAAAACCATTTTTGTAATATAAATGTGTAGGGAGGGGCACAAGGGGCACTCAGATACTGGCTTAGTGGTTAGCACGTTCACCTAACACCTCCAGGGTCCGGGGTTCGCTTCCTGCTGGGGCCATGTGTGTGCGGAGTTTGCATGTGGGGGTTTCCTCTGGGTACTCGTTTCCTCCCCCAGTCCAAAGACATGCATGGTAGATTGGCGTGTCTAAATTGTCCATAGTGTACGAATGGGTGTGTGAGTGTGTATGTGATTGTGTCCTGCGATGGACTGGCACCCTGTCCGAGGTGTACCCTGCGACCCTGAGGAAGGAATAAGCGGTTGAAAATGGATGGATGGATGGATTGTTCTTTCAGTGAACAGACCCAACCACCATACAAGGAGCTAAAAGAATTTCTGAGAATGTAGGTGGATTTGTACACCTGAGCTCAGAGCAAGTATGAAGAGTTTGGCTTACAGCAGATATCCAAATGTCTCTTTTCAGAGAAAGTTGCAGCTACTATGTTTTATGTCTCTCGGCCTTTTGCCTCATGCCCCCTGGGAAAGGCTCCAGGTTCACCCCGACCCAGTAAGGATAAGCAGTACAGAACATGGATGGATGTTTTATCTTTGCAGAGTAGCACTTTCCTTACTGGATGAGTAAAGCCCATGTATGTAATCAGTCATGGGTCTGTTGGCACAATCCCAATTCAGCAGGTCTGCTAATCGCCTGCTTAAGGTCACTCATGCAGATGATTAGCAGAAGAAGAGCCATTGGCCTGACCGGGAGTCAGGCGGTGGATCACAGTGATGTCATATGTTTAACCAGCTCGTCATTGCTTATCCTAAAGTCCATTTTAGTTCTGGCTCATTTGCTGTCTTCCTGTGCTTTTAAACAGTGGAAAATCAAACACACAGAGGCCATGTACCACAGTGATACACAGCTCTGTGCAGAACAAGAACCTGTACAAATACATAACATTTTGTGAAATACAATACTGCATGTTAACGTTGGCTCATTTTTGCTGTAATCGCAAAGAACACAGACTGTATTTATCATCTACTAAATCAGTAATCTAATTTAAACTGATACACAAAGTGACGGCTTATTGTAGATATGTAGGTTATACACCAACTATATTGATAATGACCATTTTCCTGGTTACTCTGCTATAATATTTGTATGTTTAATTGTAACACTCATGTTGGGAAACATTCCTGCTTCTTGTATCTTTCCAAAGTAGGTCTTTGTAAGAGTGTCCTAGTTTGTATTCTCTCAGGCTCAGTTTTAATTGATCTGGATCCTGACTGTTCTGTCTGACCACATACACCGACTGATTCTCTCCCAAATCCATCATATCCTATGACATGTACATTTACAATGGCTGTGGACACTAAGGGTTCTTTCAGTGGTTAAGTGTTCCAGCTTCATGAAAGGGTTCTGGGTTTTTTTTTTCTTTGTTTTTTTTATAAAACCTCTGGTACAGTGTTCTAAGCAGGGAGTCTCCTGAGGAATAAACCGGAGAAGCTTGTACAGATATGGAGCCTTTTTTTATTCTTCTAAGAGTGCATGTCATGGGTTAACTTTGGTTTCTGGGCAAAAAAATGTGGAATTAACTCATAAAAAGAGTGTACCTGTAATGTATGTACAAATGAGGCAGGATGCAAGTGCAGGTGCTTCATGTGTGCTTTATTCAGGGCCAACCAAGAAACATCATCAAAGTCCAGGAGGGGTGTGTGTGTCAATACACATGTAGGCAATTTCCATCCATCCATCTATCCATTTTCTGTACCACTTATCCTACACAGGGTTGCAGGGAGCCTGGAGCCAATCCCAGGGGACTCTGGGCACGAAGCGGTGGACACCCTGGACGGGGTGTCAACCCATCACAGGGCTCAATCTCATACACACGCACACACACACAACGAACAATTTGGAAATGCCAATAAGCCTACTATGCGTGTTTTCGGATTGGGGGAAGAAACCGGAGTACTCTGAGAAAACATGTAAACTCCACAAACAGAGGGTACACACAAAGGTCACACAAGGTTAATACATACTGTGAACAAAATCAAATATCAGCCCAAGGTCAAAACCAGAAAGTACTCTGAAACAGGACTCAAAGAATAAGGCTTGACCTTAATGTTACAAAAACATGTACAGACTTTTCATTAAAACAAAAGATAAAGCATGGTATATGTGTATTAAAATCCGTGACGGGAACAAATCGATGACAGGACACAGGATGGAGACAAAACCAAAACAGAAAACAAGACAAGTAGAACTCGAAGGCAACGGCCATGACAAGGATGCCTCCATCTCCAACACGTCTAGTCCTTCTTGTTATTAATTTTTATGCCTGAAATAGCTTTAAAATATACTTCAAACAGGAATGAAGCTATTGAAGAAAAACTATTTCAGACATCTGACCTTGCTTTGGCCTTGACCTTGTTTGGATCAATTCTAAAATCGATTTAGTTCATCTGCTGGTTACAATGATAATTCCATATAAATCTTACAAACATTCATCCAATCATTCTTGAGAGATCACACTAAGCGATACAGATGGACACATGGACAACCCAAAAACATAATGCCTCCACCAAACACTAGCACATGCCATTAGTTGCCATGGGAACTGCAATGCAAAGGAGGAATCCATGACAGTATCCGTTCATGGTGGAGTGTAGATCCTAGTCAGATAATGATATCAACTTTAAATGTGCTTTGGTTTGACCCTCAGTGAGAAAAGCTAGAAAACTAGAACCGTCCACAGAACCCTTGAGGAACCCATTTATTTAAATGTGTACAATATTGTGTACGCTGTGTCGATGAAATGAAGGCTCTTTCATTTTTTCTTACTGTTTCTTCACTCAGAATTCAAATGTGCAACATCTTTCAGCTCGTCATATACACCAGCATGCCTGTAGCTTGGAGGAAACGCTGACATCTGATCTTAATATGCAGTGATTATCTCTGCCAAGGTGCTGCTTAAGAAATAAAAGTGCAAGTGTTGTTGGTCATGGGGTGAGGCTAAAACACTGACAGTCAATCAGGAAGAACTTTATCCTGGGCAGGGTCGTGGAGGATCCTAAACCTCCCCCAGGAAGAGTACCGGTAAGCAAGAAGCAGGAATATACCAAGCAAGAGACCAGTCCTTCACAGGGCTCCATGCACACAAATATTTACACACTTATACACATCTTGCTGCAAGTTATCTTAGCCAATCCACCAACTGGCTTGTTTCAGGAGGTGGGAGGAAACCAGAGAACCCAGAGGAATCCTACAGAAATGGGGAGAACATGCAAAACGTTGCACAGACCGCAACCCAAAGCTAGGGGTCAAAACAGGGATCTTGGTGCTGGGGGGGGACACTAGATCCTTCTGTTTCTTTTTTTTTTTTAACCCAATATATATCATTTATCCCACTGCTAATGAGTTGCTTTCAGTGCTGTTTATTAAATTGGCAAACTGAAACTGAACATAGTCTGAAGAAAGGCTTCATTTGCATACCTATGGTGGTGGGGGGGGGATTATTCTGTTGTGAATGTGATCTTTTATGTGGAGAAACGTCTTGCCTTGCTATGTTGCAGTTTGCTCAGTGAAGTGAGACGAGCGGAAGTCAAACACCTATCTGAGCTAATCCACTCTTGGCAAAGAGAGCCGGACAGAGGAGCTCGGATCAACACAATTGAAGGGAGATCAGACACATACACCGTAAGAGCGTTGGGGGAAGTGCAGTCAGATAGGGGGTGTGTCAGGCAGTGTGTGTTTCGGAGAGAGAAGCTGAGGCAGGGATGGGGGGTGTGTGAGTGTGTGTGGGGAGCAGAGCAGGAGCGAATGCACTAAAACTCACACACATGCGCAGGAACCGACAGAAACGCAGACAGCATTTCAGCAGCGGCTAAGGGATTACTCCTATTTTTGTCTCCATCCTTCCTGGGGTGAGCCCCTTTCCTTTAGCTTTAACAAATCGTATGTGCATGTGTCTTTAACTGCTGCTGGGTTTAAGAATGTACATCACTGAATGCAGCTGCCGAGAAATAAGTCCAGTGCTGGTCATGTGGACCATATAAACATACATCATCCAGAGAATGAGGCTGCATTCAGAAAAGAGTAGACGACCAGAAACTGGGGCAAGAGGACTTGAAGGAATCGAGGAAAAACTGAGGTTTGAGGTTTCTACTGCAGATGGCTTAATGCAGAGCTTCTACACTCCGATAGAAGGGCTGGTGTTTCAATTTTAATCGCTAAATTTTAATTTCATAATGATCAAGTACCGTAGCTTTTCTTTTATGCGTATCTGTTTTTGAGGATCAGTCAATAGTCCTGATTGGGATGGAGTGGAAAGCCTAATTCACATGACTAATCGATGCTTATAAGGAAAGATTGATGAGCATAGATAGGACTTGAGGTTGGATCTTCAGCACTGATCCAGTGATTTAGAGCTCTCCAGGACAGCTCCATTATGACAAAATAGTACTGCAAACTGGGGCAAGCTGCGAGAGAGGAATGCCAGGCGGAATAGAAACTGACCAGAACATAACACAACCAGAGCAGACAGCTATGGGAAGAGCAATTTAACGGAATACTCCAGTATTTTTCAACCACTACTTTTTTTCCCTACAGATACAGTAGATGGAGATTTTGTTTGGAAACCCTGGAGTACGTATTTATTTTTTTTAACTTGGTGTGTTTTTTTCTTCTCTTTATTACTTTCATGTTTAGTGCCAGAGGAATATTGGAGACCTGAGATGGAGTACGACAGGACACAGTGTGAGCTGTGATTTCTTCAAGAGGGTTACAAGCATGATCCCTCAAAGTGCAAGATTCTTACTCATTCTCAGCCTTACTTTGTTCAGCAGCCCACATGCTGCATACCTGACTGGAGATGAAGGAGACCAAGCATGGACACAGACAAGCCCTGTTAAAGAGCCCAAAGAGGTCCATCCTGCTGGCAGCTTACGGTGGAGCAGGCAGATATCAAGAGGCAATACGGACATCACTACTCCTTCAATAACTACTCCACCAAAAACACAAAACTCTTGGTCAGCTACTCATGGTGAGACTGGCCATTCATCACGAACCACCTTACTAGCAACACTGGGGTCCTCTCCCAATCCAGCCTCCCAGGTCCAGAGCAAGGTATTCAAAGCACCAGCATATACAACGTCTCCTGACCAAAGGAAACGTGAAATGAGGCTTAGAGATATCTGGGTAATGGGGGAGTTCAAAGCTACTGCTCAAAGATCAGATGACACAGGTTTGAATCAGAAGCAAACAGACCTACTGACTACTCTACAGGATGACAGAAGAATGGTAGAGGAGCTCACCAGGAGGCCACCTCACCTTGGTACCAATTCCCCTAGAGGTAAACATTCATATTTAATCATTTAGCAGATGCTTTTATCCACAGTGACCAATTCAGAATAGACAATTCAGAGAGGATACAAAGGCAAGCATGATAATTATCAGTCAGTACACTGACTCTTCAATCAGTATCTTTAATCAGCTGTCAGTACACTGTAGTAGCGTAGCATGTTATGGTCTCACACGCCGCAGTGTACAATCAGTATTCCAGAGGCGTACAAGGGACATCCGTCTCAGCGAGTGGGGAGGGAGGGGGGTTAGCCGTTGCTTCACGAAGACATGCTTCTCTCTCCACTCATTTTAATTTCTGTTTCATCTCAGTAAATATTTAGGATTAATAGATTGCTGCACTTTTTAGATTGGTTTATTGTCCTGATTTAAAAATGACATGATTTAATGATGTTTGTGAACACCATTTTCTGGTCCATATTAAATACAGATCACATGATCTTAAGTTTTAGTATTGGACTGTACTTAAAATGGGTCAGAAAAAATCTGAAGTGCCCAATTGATTAAATGGACATCGCTAATCTAGTGCTGCATTTATGCAGACATTTTGAAACTAGACTCTATGCCCAATCCAAGTCCTGGCTTGGCCAAAGTGCATGAAGTTCCATATGAGAAAGAAGATAGTCGGAGTTCCTTAAAAGAGGAGACGTCCAGACCAACTCCAGGATTGCAAGCACGCACTCTTATTCCAGGTAATTCTCAGCACTCACTCTGTTTACACCACTGCCTGAATGGCGGATACACAGTATACACATCAAGGATAAAAGCACCATGGAGTTCATCCTTAGCTTAAAGAATAATGCTGATTCATATGTTTGGCCTCTAGGCATCCAATTTACATGCATTTGATGCAGAACATACCCGTTGATCAATAAGCAATAATCAATATATACTCAGCAAAAAAGGAAACGTCCCTTTTTCAGGAGACTGTATTTTAAAGATAATAGATAAAGATAAATCAAAATAAGCTTCACAGATCTTTATTGGAAAGGGTTTAAACAAAGTTTTTCATGTTTGTTCAATGAACCATAAACAATTATTGCACGTTCACCTGTGGGACAGCCCTTAAGACACAAACAGTTTACAGGCGATAAACAATTAAGGGTCACAGTTACAATAAGTTAGGACACTAAAGAGACCTTTCCACGGACTCTGAAAAACACCAGAAGAAAGATGTCTAGGGTTCCTGCTCACCTGCGTGAACATGCCATAGTCCTGCTGCAGGGAGGCATGAGGACTGCAGATGTGTCCAGACAATAAAATGCAATGTCTGAAATGTAAAATACCTAAGACAGTGCTACAGGGAGACAGGAAGGACAGCTGATCGTCCTTGCAGTGGAAAATTACATGTATCCATGTGTCCCCCTCAGACGTGATCGAGAACTTGCAGATGCCTTGGTGGAAGAGTGGAGTAACATCTCACAGCAAGAACTGGCAAATCTAGAGTCCATGAGGATGAGATGCACTGTAGTACTTAAAGCAGCTGGCGGCAACCAGATACTGACTGTTACCTTTAATATTGACACCCCCCTCCTTTTTTTTGTTCAGGGACTCATTATTCCATTTCTGTTTGTCAAATGTCTGTGAATGTTGTTCAGTTCATGTCTAAGTTGCTGATTTTTTTTTTATGTTAAGAGATTTAAAGCAGCTGAATGCTAGAGAACATTTCTTCTTTTGCTGAGTTTATATGTATAATTACTTATTATACTTAGACTGTGTGGGACTTTTTTCCACATCAACCAAGATTTTACAAAGTATGGCCAATCGGTTAGGATGAAGCTGGTGTCTGGTCAATTGGTATTCACTTATTAAATAGCTCAGATATGCAGATAAGTGATGTAACTTCTTAAAGTGTGCCACTTCCTGGTTTTTAAATAGTTGCACGAACGAGAACAGCAGCAAGGTCAACGACTGCTTATCTGCACTGTGTGTGTGAGAGACTGTATGACCTATTTAATTTAGTCCTACTTCCACATCCCTCCCTGTAAAATAGGCCAGCTAATTACCACAGCCGATGTTTTATGTCTTTCAGCTCATGGGACTGTTTTTATCATGATGCTGATAATTGCACTGGGACATTCTGCTTTGTCATTTAGTTTTTGATATGAATCACCTTTTTCTTTTGTGGTATGTTCAACATATGATTTATAACTGGGGTATTAATTTGGCTGTGCCTTATATTTCATGCAATGCATCATATACTCTTGTACACAGAGGTCATGTACAATACTCGTATCAGAAGTCTATTATGCGAACAGTTCATAGCGATGCGAAGTGCAAATTTTTCTAAAAAACACCTTTTCTGTATTTTCAGGCTTGCTTTTACTCGATGACTGGAATGATGACTTCACTGAATCTTCCTCCCAGCCTGACTGCAATATTGACAACACAGGGGTCTGCAACTCCTCCAAGCCTCACTGGAGCCTTGGTCTCCCTGACAACCTCTCCAGTGCCCTGACTCCTGCTTCCCCAATGCCCTCTCCTGAGAATATGACCCTACCTCCATCTATAATAATGACCCCACCTCTTTTGGTGCCATTATTTTCAGACTGGAATGCTGCAATGGCAACGTGGGGCCTGGCGTGGGAGCTGCAGGTATACGGGCTGGGTTGTGTGTTCTCTCTGGTGGCTGTATTGTCTGCACTAAGCTTATTGTGCCTCCCTCTGTGCCAGCCGTCTGATTGTGCCAACTTCACTCTTCTGCATCTCCTGCAACTGCTTATTGGCTCAAGTCGGGCTTTCTGGCTTATCTATGACCCCTATGGTCAGAGAGAGCGACTCCCTGTGGCCTGGGCACGGTTCCTTCATGAGGCTGGCTACCCATGTTTAACCGGAGCTTTAGGCATGCTGCTTGTGCTGCTTTCTCCTCAGCTACTCTCCCAGAATGCACAGCGGCGGTGTATTTGCTTGCTGGCCGCACTCATGCTGCTTCACATGACCACAGTTATGGGCACAGTTGGAATATTATGGATTTTCCCTTCCTTCCCTGTCATTTCTCTGCTGCCCCCTGCAGTCTTCCTGCTTCTCTCGTGTCTCCTCTCCACTTCATACCTGCTGCTCTACTGTTGTGCCCGCGTCGAGGCCAAGCATATCTACAGGCTGAGGGAGAATTCCCCTGATCGCCGGGCATGCCAGGCCAGCCAATACCCACTCAGTGAGGCAAGCATGTGGGAGCGGGCAGCTGGAATGGGACTGTTCGCAGCACTTTTCCTCCTGGCATGTGCAGGACTCCGGCTCTATGCGATTCTGCATGCACTGGGACTGACTGGTGCCAGAATGGGGCTTATGCCCTGGCCATGGTGGGTCTTTCAACTGAGCTGCAGAGTATGTGAGGCATGCGTTTGTCTCACTCTAGCTCTCATTCTCACACACCCTGTCCTCTGCTGTGGAGTAGCTCGCCCCAAACTAAGTCGCTGGAACTCATGGTTCGGCAGGTCATCCACCAGGAACACCATGATTTCCAAACCCCAAATCCTGTCAAGTGGCTGGACCAAGAAGAGTGGAGAAACACTGCATGAAAGCATGTCACGGCATGAGAGTGAGAGTGTGCCCCTTTATACACTAGCAGAGCTGCCCCTTGGAGAACCAGAAGGCCTGGACCTTAACTATCCCAGCAGCCCTCAACTTGCCCCTGCACAACTTTCTAAAAATGGGCTTTTGGTCTCCCAGTCTTCCTTCATCAGCCTGTACTGTGATTCTACAGTAGATCTGAGGCCTCCATCTCCGATTGACTTGCGGCGAAGCATTGATGAGGCTCTAAACAGTGAGGCTCTGTTCCATCGCAGCCTGTTCAGCTCCTCCAGGCTGTCCCTTAGCACGCGGGGGCCTCCAGATGGTCAGCCATGCAGAGGAATACCTGCAGAACCATCCCTTTACCGCACAGCATCATGTGGGGATGTGGATTTGCCTTCTGCACCGTCACCACCTGTACTAAGGAGCAGCGCAGCATGGAAGGCCTCCAACTTCAGCTCCTTACGTGGAGGAACTAGAGGTCATGGAGGTCAGGCATCTTTTTATACTGGCTTTGGCTCTGGGCGCCACACTCAAAAGCAATACAGGGCTCTGAGCTCCATTTCTTCCAGAGAGCGTTTGTATGATCAGCAACATATTCGCACACAAGCTGATGAACTGGCTGTGCAAGCGGAATTCATTAATGTCTGCAGACAGATAGATGCACTGAGTGTCTGCAGTGACACCATCGAACTGTAGGTTAATGGGACACATCAGGACTGAGTGGATTGGTTCTGAGGGTAGAGAATGTCTATAGCCCTATAGTTAATTTTGAAAGATGTATGGATTTTGCTCCAGAAATGTACATCCCTATTGAGTTGCACATGGAACCATGTTAAAAGGCACCATCACAGTTTGGACAAGTAGTTTGTATTGAAAAAGAAATATTAAAATGGGAACGAATAAATATATACATACAGTATACATGCTGGCAACGTTTAACAGTAAAGACAAGATGTAAATCAAACAAACAAGGAAGAGCCCTTTCCTCCAGCAGCAATATGTCTACATTTAGCACCTTATTTGTGACAGGAGGAAGCATCACTGAAAGTGGAGTGTGGTCAGGCGTGGCTTTACTTGTAAGAAAAGAGATTTTCAGGTGAAGATTAAGTGGATAAATGTTTGTAATACTTATATAGCAACACCAGTCAGTGCATGTATCGGGGAAATCGTTGTTTAATTTTAGGCTCTTATTTCCTCCCATAATCAAATACACACACACACACACACACACACACACACAAACTATACGTTTTATCTTCTTCGCTTTCATTCTTTTTTTTTTGTACTGGGTAGAGTAGCACAAATCTGAACTTCACTTATACATCTGTCTTTTTAATAGGTAAAAAGTCTATGAAAAAATGATAAGCTTGGCTGTTAGCACCATGCCTCTATTTTATAATGAATTAATGGATGAATAAATAAAGAAAGTAGGGGAGTGAAAAGATTTGTACAAATTTCTATATAACAAATTTACCTGAACCCATGATCCATTTCAGGATTAGAGACCATCATGATCCATCCCATTTTGTGACGCTATTGCAACACACCAAGCATAGGCTGTATATACATTCTACACACTAAAAGTCAATACCGCCAGCTAGTGGTGATATTTAAATAAAAGAAATGATGACGGAGCCTCTCGGATCATAACCACCTTTATTAAATGTGACCCTTTTGCACATCATGGCTGAGTGCACAGCTTTGGGCGGTACTCCTGTACAAGAGTAATACATGAGCAGCAAAAGCTAGTCAAAGTCAGTTTTCATTACCTCTGCCTAGAGGTCATACACCACAAAACTGAACCGTTTTAAGCTCCAATTGTGCTTCATGTAGCTATAGCACAGAAATGTAACTGTTTGAGATGCTCTGACATCATTCTGTGGTCCTGTAGTCACCCGTTCAATCTACGCGAGATCTTCAGGTCCTCACTTTAGTGAGCTGCTTTAAAGAAGAATATTGTCAAAAATAAGATAGTAACATTGAACATAATAAAGGACTATAATAAAATAGATCTCTTTGAGCAGTTTCTTTTGTCCAAAAGACTCTGTACAAATTTAGGGAACTGCCTGACTTGCCAGCAATCGCAGACAAAATAAGAGGACCTGTTGTAAAGTAAACCTATTTTATACACTGTAAATTCAAACAATGACTCAAAAAGACGACACATCCACACAAACGGAGGTGACACCTTCATACATGACATTTTTCCTGCGAATGAATTAAGTCTAATATTCACTGTAAAGCACACACAATCACGTTTGGTATTACACTTGTATAGTGTAAATGAAAATTTCTTCTTACATTATTATCCAAACCCCCAACGGAGCTGGGACTCTTCCAGGAAATGGAAACTGTGCAGTGATATAGCGTTATGTCACAAACTTCAACACACAGAAGACAAAAATGCTGCTCTACTCAGATCAAAGTCACTCACACTGGAAAGTTTGAACACTTCTATCATAACTGCAACCACTGAGTAAATCTGCTTGTTTATCGCTATTGTATCCATATGTGATAATTCATTTGGCCAAGAAGGTGTGTGTGTGTGTGTGTGTGTGTGTGTGTAGATATTGAATTAAAAATGCTAAAATTAATTCCAAATCAGAGTATCTCTGGTCTAGCATGGTAACTCTACACTTAGCCTTCATTTGTAAGGCGTGCAGGTGGAAAGGATATCCGATTTTAACTTAAGGCTATCCCCTTTGCTTCTGGTTCCATAGTCTAAGCCTGCTAACTGGAGAACCTAAAAAGCATACCAAATCAAGTTTTTGAAATGTATTCTTCATATACAAGTCTCATTATCTTCCATTTGCCATTCTCGTTTTACGCCCAGTACCCTTATAAGTGACCAAAACACAAGCCGGGTGCACACTATTAAAGCTTATTGCTAGGCCCACAGAGAGGACATGTAACAAGAAGAATTTTGGTTACATTGACGACAAGTTGAAAAGCAGAGAGAGTTACACTATCCTGTGAGGGCAAAGATACATAGGACATAAGAGGGAGGATTGTCATATGAGGAGAAAACAAACAAAAAGACAAACAAATAAAATAAAAATAAAACAAATTAAAAGCCAGTTGTTTTCACACAACAGTGCACAGCAATGTCCATGTCTGTGTTACGAAGGTAGAGTGCAGGATACCTGCACGTCTGCTGCTGAACACACCTGGTCGGGAAATACACACCACCGTTTCTTCAGAGGAGGATGACCAGGAGGAAGAAAGGAGGAGAGGAGGAATGTAAGAGAGCTCGGATGAATCAGTCATGTTTGGTCACAGCTAGGGTCGTGTGGCCTCTGCTGCCACCCTCAGTATAATCGCTTCTCGTAACTACGTGAGAGACAAAACGTGTCATTAACATTTGACGCAAGGACAGCAAGCATGTGTCAGTGATTCAAAACTGCTTTTTGGATGCTTTAAAAAGTTTAAAATGGACAATGTCCTGCGGTCTATAATAGCGAAACAAAAAACAAAAAAAAATAAATAAAAATAAAATAAATTTTTAAAAAAAGAACGACACATTATATAAACGTTATAATGATGTATTTTTCCCCTTCTTCAGGTGCAGCTGAATGATTAACCTTTAAAATAAATAAATAAAATAAACAAACCAATATCAGTTTGAAACACTGTCCCCTTCACAAGCTTTCAACCATGTAAAACGCCTGTAAAGGAGTTTGACCAATCCGAAGTGTCCAAACGCAACGTTGTGTACGTGACAACACATCAGCAACTACTACCCAGCTACCACACAGCTCAGGCTCGATGTCGGTTGTTTTCCTGCGATAACCGCACATCTGGCTGTAGTTTGATTGACTGTGGGTGTCAGAAACTGTATTTAAGCTGATTTTCTACAAATAGGAGTAAGAGAAGATTGTATTTTTAGAGTAGAGACAGTTGATGCAGACGACTCGGAGCCTGATCAGTGTTTCCCCACACATATGTGATACTTGGGCACCGGTCCAAATATACTGACAAGCACCCAAGTATGTTTTTTAATTTCTTGGATCAAGGTGAGCAGCGAGAAAGAGGGGCGGGGCACAGCAGTAGTGACAAACTAATGAGACGGACGACGTCAGGAGACCTGATAAAGCTGCTTCTTTCACTGTTAGCTTGGACATTAATTACCATGTAAGCTTGGGCTGGGCTTGAGACCCTCAATCTGCACACTTTCTGTGGCTATAGCAGAGAACAGAACCATGACCAACCACAACCGATGAAGAGTACAGTGTCCTGGAAGACAGTTCAGTATTGCTTATGCTAATAGAGACTGATTTATTGAACAAGTCACTGATTACAGCTCCCCATGGCAAGTTTGCATTTATTGAGCACGTAACACATCCGGCTTCCCGTTTAAATACGCAGAATAATCCACTTTAACCAGGTTCACTCAACACCTTCTGAATGCTGGAATGTGAGCAACAGATAAAACATTGTCCAGTTTTTTGTTGTGAATGTTGTGTGAGAGTTTGGAGGAATACCTTTCAACCTAATCAGACTCTTTATAACTCACCTGTGCTCAAGTGTTTAGCGAGGAGCCTCTCACAACTCGCTCTCCTCTTTATCAGGGGCTGAAAACTGCGATCTAGAAAAAGTTTACTGATCATTTTGCAGGGTGCTTTTTATTTTTATTTAATTTTTCTAAATTAGTGATTTTTACTCTCGAGTGAGAAGTATGATTTTTGTACTGTAACATGCTTATATTTAGGATTTCATGTCAATATAGATTATGTAATGATTGGGAGGTCGCAAAGAAAGCTCCTCCTCCAAGATTTACCTCATTACAAACAGACGGAGCGGGTATTTGTTTGCGCCGAATCTGAATCAATCGTATGTTTTGATTTTCAAATTTTTTAAACAAAAGCTTCATGCACAAATAGTAAACCCAATAATTATTACGTCAATATTAATTTGATGGGAAATTACAACTGCGGGAAATGGAGCAGTATTGTTCGTTCCAGGAGTCAGTAAGTGAGCTGGGTGTAGTGACCGATGAGATTCTGATCCAGAAACCCTAACACCATTGACCTACAACAACCCCAGAGCCCCAATCATACATTTCAGCGGCAAGCACTAACTGCTAGAAAATAATCGCAATCAATAAAGCAATATTATTCAGATTTTGATATGTCCCCAAAATCCTCATTCAGCCTTATCGCTACATGAAACGTAAAAGGTATAGATCAGCCAAAAATGCTAAAGTGAAGATCAATAAATGTAATCTGGTAGGACATACCCAGTGTCAGCACATCTAGCATTTTTGTTTCACTATGCCTTTATTTTCTTATAGCTTGCATATAGAGTAGATACAGGGCTTATGAGCTGCAAAGGATGTTAATTGCATCTAGAAATTAAACAGAGAAAGTGGCCTCAAGGGAGGAGAAAAAATAAATAAAAATAAGAGTAAACTTATATTTTCACCAAAGAATCCTACAACTCACAATCCCCTCCACCATGATTTACATAAAAAACACAGACATGAGGACTGAGTACTTACATGGCACAAAAGTATATCTACGATGAGTGCATAAAAGAGAGGAGAAGAAGAGAATTTCACATCATTCCATAAGAAGATATGAGGGGAAAATAATTTTGGGAGGACTGTATGAACTAAGAGGGGATTGCAGAGTGTCTGACATCTAAGAAAAGGCTTTAAGAAAACAAAAAAATCCAGACAAAACAGGTACTGGAAACAGACCTGCCAACCCCAAAGAGGAATAATGTACAGTTTTTAGGTTGGGGGCGGGGAAGCTCCCACGCATCCTTTTTAATTATGATGTTGACACTTGAAAAAGTTTACTTCCTTTTTTACTATTCGAGAAAGATAAGAAAGATGTTTTGTGCATCAATTTATAAGAAAGTGTGCATGTAGCATTTTCCTAGTGTCTGCATCTTAACGAAAACAGAGGACTGGCAGCATTCCTCCCACGAAAACACTTGCCGACTGGCATTTTTTTTAAACCACTTTCTAATTATCATTACCAATTATTTGTAGCGTGTTACATTCGATACAGGTGAAAAAGTGCAGTTTTATTTACCATTTTCACCCGAAATGTTTCGGTTAACTATATACTTGTCTAACGTTAGCTAAAAGTCAAACGTTGATCGAGATTATTTCACATGAATCAACACAAAACATTCTCCATTTAGCTTGACAGAAAGTGAAAATGCTGCATCTTTGAAGCAGGAAAATTACGATAAGACAAAAGTTTACAAAGCTCAGATTTGGGAGAAAGGGGAGGGGCTTCCAGTGAGTCAGTAAATATCGAAGGCTTCAAAACAGCCGCGTAATCCTTCCAGATTCACATGTGGATTGCCTCATCTACATCCTTTCCATGGGGCTGTTGCACTGATGTTAAACAGCTCCAACGTTAAAAATGTGTAGTTCCTAAACAAACTGCATAAAAGATTGGCAGGTCTGCAATTGTGTTTAAATAGCCGTTTAAAACTGGGTTTGTCTGGTCAAAAATCACAAAACGGCCATAATATTAAATATATGTGGTAACAGGTTCAAGTGATGCTGTTTCCTGAACGGTTTGTTGTACAGGATTTATGTTAATAGACCACTTTTTTTTAATGTAATTAACAACTGAATTTTAAGTCAACTTTAAAGAACTCCAGTATGCCTGCTGTCTTACATTCAAACATCTAGAATATCACTTAACACAAACAGAAGCAGCTCAAAAGGACAGCAGGTTTAACCTTTAGCTTCAAAACTGGTTGGTGAAACAAACAAACAAAAAATTTTAATAAAATGAAATAACCCAGACAAACATTTTTGGCTCAACTCCTCCAATGAACACACAAAAATATTTATATTAAAGAGATTATATTCAGGTCAATTTGAGTGGAGATTAACAAAGATGAAATACAAGTGTTAAAGGCGATTGTGGTCCCTCTCACAATCCCTCCATTTATCATTTACAGTCCTAACTGAGACTAGGAGGATCCACAAGGATGAGAATGGGTTGTTATGGGTTAATGGGATATTTCCATTAAAGCGAAAGACAACATAGAAACAAGACCGTATATTTAGCATGTTACAGTTACACTATAGCGCCAAAAGATTGCGTACACCCGTCCATCACTCCCACATGTGGGCCTTCACCAAATGTCTTCGTATGCTGTAACATCACAATTACCCTTCACTGGATCTAAGGGACCCAAACCTGTTCCAGCATGACGATGACCTTGTGCACAAAGCGAAGTCTATGAAGACATAGGAGGCCAAGGTTGGAGTGGAAAAACTTGAGTGGCCTGCACAGAGCCCTGACCTCTCAACCCCACTGATCATCTTAGTGACGAACTGGACTGCCATCTCGGTCCTCCTTGCCCGACTTCACTAATGCGCTGATGAAAAGTGGAGGCTATTGTAACAGAAAAGGTGGGACTAACATGGCATGTTCAAGAACCACATGAGTGTAATGGCCAGGTGTCTACAATGGTTTGGCTGTAGTGTATATTGTATTATAATTTTCCACACACCAAAAAAAATAAAAAAGTCCATCAATAAAACAGATGAGCATTCATGTCCTATTTCAAGGCACCCCCTCCTCCCCCCGTGTCAGGGTCTATAATAATATAGGCTACTCAATAATGCTAAGGAAAACTTTTACAAGACGATTAGTGAGTAAAAAAAATATATTCAAAGGGTTTTATGTTTATGGAGTCTTGCAGTCGGAAACACCTGCATGAGGACTAATAATACAAGACTGATGATTTGCCGCATAGATTTGTTTCATTTAGTTTAATTCATACATTAGTTAATTAAATTAAATGACTAGCAAAAGACAGGGCAGGTATAACCAACCTCATGAGCCTGGCTATATGGTGCTGCTTTTCACCCGAGGTAAATTCATTTTCAAATACAATTATCTTAAAGTAAAGGTTTTGACACAGTAATATTCTCTGATTAAAGACAAGGATTTGTGTATTTTCTCACAGGCCTTTAAGTGTTTTTATGTTTTCTTTCACTGTAATATTGTTTATATTTCAAGTTAACTGTGATTACGTGAAGACAGATTAGATCATTTAAAATAGATTTGATTCAAGAAGGGTTAGAGTGAGATAGAGACATGAGTAACGACAAGCCTTTCTGATTAGCTGCATTATGATTACAAATCTCTGAAAATATTCGGATTAATAACAAATATATATATAAAAAAAAAGGCCACTCACACACAGAGAAGTATTTGAGTTTCTCTCGCCTAAGTGAAAGATAAACACCACAAAAGAGGGCTTGGGAGTCAGTGGAGTGACTTATCACTGTGTATGTGAAAGTGGTCCACAAAGCGTGAGAAACAAGAGATACAGGCTATTTGTCAGACTCGGCACCTGTGTGTCCTGAGCGCTCTGTGAGGCTCTGCCTGACAGCTGCTGGAGTGGTCACTGAGCACGGCAGCATTGCGTAAGGGGCACTGAGAAAGAGCCACAGAGACAGGGTGACTGATGGCTAGGGCGGTCCAAGCGGAAGTGAGCAGAATGGACAGAGACTTACGAGTGCAGGCCATGGACGCCACCCTCCACCTGAGCAGACATGGTCCTCTTCTCAAACTTCAGCTCTCCAGAGTACATCATAGAGCTACACATAACACAGAAATCCGGCATTACAGACACATGATTTGCAAAACCCTTAAAATTAGCGGTTCTCAAAGTGGGGTCCCGAAAACCCGTTATTAATCAGATTGACTGTTTTTGACCGGTCTTCAACTGGCCAGTTTTGGTAGGATTTCTACAACCTTAAATAAGATCAAGGAGCCATTAGTCCCGATTTCCCCTTTACTTTACTGTACTGAGAAGGCTTTTCCTCTCGATACTAGGTAGAGATTTAAATAATAAACCACCTAATTCTAATTATCAAGGCTGAAAATAAAAATCACTAATGCTATTTGACAGCAATCAAACACTAGTGTTATTGTTATTATTGCTCTAAAAAGATTACATTAGCCATGGTCTTACCGTAGGATGGACAAGCTCTTTGCACCAATATCCTGGCAGCCATGTTGGATTCCAGCAATGAGGTACGGCACAAACTTATGGATGGAGCCTTTATCCTGGACCGATCCTGATACACCCTGAGCTACCTTCACCTTGTCACCCTCACTGTAACACACAGAAAAAAAACAGAAATACAAACAAACATTCAGCTATGGACAGCAAACAAAAAAAACCCAACAGGTTAAAAAGACAATTTATATTTTTCATTAAAAAAAAAACTTCTCTATATAAATCTGACAAATCCTACTAATATAGCATTATGGTTAGACTATTTTGTAACAAAGGGAAACAGAAGTGTAAAAAGATCATTGATGTTATAAATAGGAAGTAAAAAAGTTGACTTTAGTGGGCATATTTCCTCTCCGCACATTGGCCGACAAGCCTGAGAAGAGGCTAAGATCCAGAAATATTGTGTAAGCCAATATCTCTAATAATGTAAATTAAGACGAGTTATAAATAAAGTATGCTACAATCATTATATAACGTACAGAAATAGCCTAGGTAATTCGACTGTAAGCATATTTAGGTTTGTATTAAGACGTATACCTGAAATAGCGTTTTTGGCTGCCGCTGTTTTTCTCCATGGCATCCAAAGAGCCCATACCACGATACTTCTTCAATCTTACGCCATCTGAGAAAAAATACTCACCGGGAGCTTCTGTGGTTGCGGCGAGCAAGGAGCCCATCATCACTACGATAAAACAGAACAAACGGGTAAGAGAAGTGGCGCAGTAGAGAAAAGTATAGGCAGAAACTTTACATTACAGATCAGACCATGACGACTACCTGTGGACGCTCCCAAAGCGAGAGCCTTCACTACATGTCCAACGGTCTGAATGCCACCGTCTGCGATCACGGGCACTCCGAAACGGCGGGCGTACTCCGCCACTTTATACACAGACGTGCCTTGGGGTCTCCCACACGCCATCACTGCAGGCAAAAGCAGACGTTAAGACGTCTATCGATACGCATGTTCATCAAATATTATTATGATATCTCACTCACCTTCCTGCGTGATGCAGATGGAGCCACAGCCCATGCCCACTCGGAGAGCATCCACGCCTGCGTCGATCAGATTCTTCGCCTGTGCAGCGGTCACAACTACACAGATACAGAAAAGAACGGGAATCATAAATAAAAAGAATTTAACAATAATGATCAACTGCCTCAGTCTTCTTTAGAGCAAATTACTTTCTGATTAAGCAAACATCTCAGGGAATTAAATCAGAAAAACCAATTTGTGTTATAACAACATAAGAATTTCAAAACAAGTACGGATAATTTCAAAACAGATACTGTTGGAAACTCTCTACTCTCGATTTCCTCAGATATGTAGAAGTATGTTTAGGTTATAGTTTAATTTCTGAACTGTTTGTTGTGTGCGTGCCAGTAAAGATCATTTGAACTTCCTATTTTCTGTTAAGCGAACCACACCACACATGTTCGGAAACCGCTGTTCTTATATTGCCCATGATGTTTTTCACGTACGTGGCCAGACAGCTTAACTGCCATATTATTTCTACACAGTAGTGTGCCTATGCATGGCCATTTGTACCTATATAAACCTCTGTGAATCTGCAATAAACCAGACGTCTCTCTGAACTGCTCTAGTTGCCAGTGTGTTCATCTAGACTCTCCAGGCCTGAAATACTCTCCGTGGTAAACCACATGCGCTACTTTTTCTTTCGAGTAAATGAAGCAAGAGGCGGAAAAGGCTGACGGTGGAAAGAGGGACATTAGAAGCTGTTATTTGCTTTATCCCTACAGATCCAATTGCCACTTTCATACAACTAGATAAAAGTGCTGTTAATGTAATAGGAAATGTTTTGAATGCACGTTTGCTCAAACGTGACAAATTATTGGACAGCTGGATTCATTTCAAGAAGTAAATTTGGTCTGTGATAAGGGAGTATATGGACATTTATTATTAAATATAGGAAAAAAAATTATATATATATATATATATACATATACATATATATACATATATATATGTCCTGGAGCCATATATATATATATATTTATATATATATATATATATATATATATATATATATGGCTCCAGGACATGTTTTGGGTTTGACTTGAATTTAAACAACAGAAAGGAATAATAATTTAAAAAAAATAATACATTTATTTTTTAAAAAACCAAAAAGTTTGTGACCCACCGTTTCCTCCCACCACCTGTAGTTCAGGGTACTTCTGTTTAATGTAGTTGATCATGCTGATCTGAAACACTGAGTTTCCCTGAGAGGAGTCCTGAAAGACAAACACAGAGACAATCAATCACAGAGTATACAATACCTCGGCAAAAAAAAAAAAAAAAAAAAAATTAAGATGCGAAAATATATATATATATATATATATATATATATATATATATTCCACACCAAGTTAAGAAAAAATATGAATAGAATTTGATTTAATATACAAGCCATATTAATATAAAATGATTATAAACAGTGTTTTTTTTCCAATCATCCAATCAGCGTCTAGCATAGAATAGCCTTCAAGAAGCTCAGTCGAATACATTTACCATTTCAAAGTTTAAATAAGGAAGAGTGTGTATCATGTGTGATGCCTAACCTCCCCCTCTATGAGACGTACCAGCACCACCACATCCACTCCAGCCTGCACGAGCAGGTCCAGTCTGTATTTGTCGTCCTCACGCGTGCCGATAGCGGCACCACATAGCAGCTGTTTACGGGAGTCTTTAGAGGCCAGAGGGTACTCTCTGTTCTTCTTCAGATCGGTGCGAGCGATTATGGCCACCAGTTCATCACTGTCATTCACTATGGGCAGTTTACCTGTCAGAAACAAAAAACTCACCATCAGTCAGGATCAAAAAGCACATGTCGAAGACATATAAATGAACACCGCCACTGGAAGCGATTTACAAGAAAACGCAAGGAACCAGACCTTTCTTGCTGCGCTGCAGTATGTCGTTAGCCTCTTTTAAAGTAACTCCTGCTGGCGCAACCACTAAATCGTCTCGCTTGGTCATCGCCTGGTAGATTCAAATCACAAACAATCACAGCTTCATCACGTTCAAAAGGCGTTGCATAAAGTAATCTCACTACAAATTAGACCTGAAGGAGATAGAAATTCATAATATAAAAAAAATTTATATAAATCGGTCAGTATAAATGAATAGAGTGTTTATATTGAGCTGTACTGGTATGACTAATTTGTTTACAAACCTCCTCCAATGGCCTGTCATAGTCTTTCTCTGACAGGAAGTCAATGTCCCGTGACGTGACGATTCCCACCAGCTTGCTGCCCATTTTACCAGTTTCGGTAACAGGGATGCCGGAGAAGCCGTGCCGTACCTTAGCCTCGAACACGTCGCCAACCGTGTGCCGAGGGCTCATCACCACTGGATCAGTGATAAAGCCCTGCTCAAATTTCTGCCATGATCACATTCAACAGTTTGATGGTTAGACACCTCATCAGTAAGCGTATTACGCGATTCGAGAGCAAGTAAAAGTCTGAGCTTCACCTTAACTTTCCGAACTTCATTTGCTTGGAACTCCGGTGTGCAGTTGTGATGGATGATGCCAATTCCACCCATGAGCTGACACACGAAAAAAGAAAGAAGAAAAAAAAAAAAGGTCAAGAGCTATATTACATCGTGGCTGTCAACCATTCTGAAGTGTCCGTGATTATACCCTACACAGTGAGAACCATTAGGAACAAGTCATCGTTCAATTCTGATAATGAACAGATGGACTATGTAGCAAAAATTCCCCCCAAAATGCCAAAAACTTCAGTTAGAGTTTGTTTCTTTACTACTTTTAGTCGTTTTATGCAACAAGTCACGATTTAATATTTTAAACAGAATGATTTATGCTTGAATCATGACCGAAATTAATAGGTAATCTAGTGGGCATTTTTGAATTCAGGGTGCATATTTGTGGTTGTGTGGGATACTTACAGCCATAGCAATGGCCATGGATGACTCCGTCACAGTGTCCATGGGAGATGAAATAAGCGGCGTCTTCAGGGTTATCTTCCGGGTCAGGGCCGAGGTCAGATCCTTAATGAACACATGTTAGGTCTGATAAGCAACACACACTTATAACAAAAGGTTACAGACTGCTAAGAAAATACTCTACAGTGAAATATTTATATGGATGTAGCCACCTTGACTGTACGTCAGAGGCGGGCACTCGAGTCAAGCTTAAGTCGCGTAAAAACAGACTTCAGACTTGACTTGCGACTTATCCTTTATGACTCCCGACTTGTTCACTTAGGAACTCTTCACTAAGTCTTTCCATGATAACTCGATGTGTGCGAAAGTTACAGAAAAATATACACATGCATACACACATTTGCATGCGTGTAGTTGCTTTATTTCGTTTATTTATTGTGGGCTACAGCCTCCTCCGCAACGTAGTGACGCGTCACGACCTGCGCCAGTGGAAACAGAGCAGCGCGTCGTGGCTTTGGCAGGAGCACCGTACATGGTAACAGAGGGAATTCAATATGTAAATAAATGTGGGAAGAAGATTAAAAGACGCTGGACTGACTAAGTCAAACTTCATAAGACACGCCCAGACAGGTGCGCTTAGTTTACATTATTGTTAGAGCAAATGTTCCTGTTATTCACAGCAAATAATAGCATTTACCATGGCACATTCATGACTTAATTATGAAAAGGAGGTTGACCGACCTGCTACGTTTGGTAACGCTAGAACTAAACATCTACAGTCCCCTCCAAAACTATTGGAACGGCAACACCTTTTTCTTTCACTCTTCCGTGTTTACAGAAAACATTTGGATTTGAGCTCAAAAAAGATGAATATGAGGAGAGTTTAGAATTTCAGCTTTTATTTCTTGATATTTATATCTAGAGGTGTTTAAATAGCATAGAACATTTTGTATCAGGCAATCCGATAAGTAGGCGGGCAAAAATACTGGAACATGGGACTGACTGGTGTTTCTTGTTACCAAGGTGTGTCCTGTTAGAATGATTGTTTAAACAGTAATAGCTCGGAACATCTACTATTGGTTTTAGCTTTCAGTTTCACCTGTGAAGACTGCATTTGATGATATAGTAAAAGCCAACATTCAGATCAGAGCGCTGGAGAAAAGCAAACCATTTTGAAGCTGAGAAAAGAGAAAATCCATCAGAGGCACTGCACAACCACTGGGTACAAAACCTCTTTGTTTTCCAGGACAAATTGTTGTATTGGCTTACAACAATTTGTCCTGAAAAACAAAGAAACCACTGGTGCAGACATGGAACAGACACCAGACATGGAGCAGGTCGGCCAAGGAAAACAACAGCAGTTGATGACAAACGTGAGAGCTGTGAAGAAAAACCCTAAAACAACAGTTAGTGACATCAACAACTTCCACAGTGCAGGGGTGAAGGTATCTCAATCCAGTTTTCAAAGAAGACTTTGAGAACAGAAATCTAGAGGCCATATCACAAGATGTAAACCACTCATCAGCAGTAAGAATCAGAAATCCAGATTGGAATTAGCACGAAGAAATACAGAGACAAGCCAAAAAAGTTCTGGAAGCAAGATTAACCTCTACCAAAGTGATGAAAAGGCCAAAAAAAAGTGTGGAAAAAGAAAGGATCTGCTCATGATCCAAACCATAGAAGCTCATCAGTCAAGCATGGTGGAGATAACATGGCATGGGCTTGCATGGCTGCTTCTGGAACCTTCTCACTAATCTTTATTGATCATGTAAGTCATGATGGGAGCAGCAGAATGTATTTAAAAATCAACAGTCTTCCAGTTTACAGAGACATGCATCCAATCTAAATGGAAGAAACTTAATCATGCTGCAAGACAACATCCCAAAACACACTTCCAACACAACAAAGGACTTCATCAGGGGAAAATGTGGAAGATTTTAGACTGGCCAAGTCAATCTCCAGACCTTAAACCGACTGAGCATCTCCTGAAGAGGAGACTGAATGAAACTGCAAACCTGGAAAGGCAACATGTGGGTCAGCAGTTATTGCAAGCAAGGGATATGCAACCAAATATTAAGTGGTATTTTCTTTAAGACAATCTGTTCCAATACTTTTGTGGTCTGCACCAAAAGGTGCCATGTTCGGAGTTGTTTAACAGATCTACATGTAAATATGAGGAAATGAAAGGTAATGAAAATCCAAAAGTATTCAGTGTGTATAGCAAAAACAATGAACTAGCCCTGCTGTTCCAATACTTTCAGATGGGACGGTACAGGGCCAGCAGTCTGGCCCCTTAGCTTTAAGTCATGTTAGAATTGCATGAACACAGTGGGAGAAATCTCATTTCCACATTAAGTATTTTCACAAAACCTTGTAACTTTGTATGGTTTTATCCCGTGAGGAGTGGAATAGCACCGTGGTAATGGTGGTGTTAAATGGTAAATGTGCACTTATATAGCGCTTTTATCCAAAGAGCTTTACACTGTGTCTCATTCACACACACACTCCAATGGTAGCAGAGCCACCATGCAAGGCACTAGCTTGCCATCGGGAGCAACTTGGGGTTCAGTGTCTTGCCCAAGGACACTTCGGCATGTGGAGTCACCCGGGCCGGGAATCGAACCGCCAACCCTACAATTAATGGACAACCCACTCTACCACCTGTGCCACAGCCGCCCTGTTTGAATTAATTAAGTTCAATAAGCTTATTTTGATCGCAGTTCAGGTTTTTCAAGTTTGCCCTGCTCCAACCATTCATTCAATTAGGTCCGTTCAGGACAAGAAGTTCTCCAGGACCAGGGTTGGGTTCCTGTGTTCTGGGTCACGGATGAACGTCTCCCTAACTGCAACCTGGATGGAATGAGGACTTACTTGTACATGAGACCGTCTCCTATAGAAAAGAGCTGCTGGGCATTTACATTCTATACTTGGAAGGTTTTTTTTTTTTTAATCAATTTTATTTATAAATGTATTATTTAGCAACGATTATGTTTAAGGCTTTAAAATGACATGTTACTTTAACAAGTATCTGTGTTGTATGAAATTTCAAGCTGAACATGCAAAGTAAACAGTTATAATCAGATAATCATACTATTGCATTGTATCAACGTTTAATTCCATTGCAGACCTGGTGGCTGATGCTACTGACCCGTATTTTTTGTCCGAGATCAAATTGCACGCACGTACATAAACACACACACGGCTTAATCTCATTACTAGCATCGTTCCAGCTATAAAGTGTTCATACAAAACATAAACACGGGTGTTTTCCACTATCTGCATCAACATGCACTCATTTAACATCCCCGTGGTAGGAGACAGAAAAACATCGTCTGCGCTCTCCTAATTCCGCCCTCCAGAGAACGCATGCATGCGAAGACGCACTGTAAATGCTCGACTGAGCTCATCAAACTATTACTCAACAATCAGAAACAGCTCAGTCCGAATTGTGCCTGGTTTAAAAGAATGTAACGTTACGTCTAATAAAGCATCTCTGCAACAGGACGCATTCAAAATCAATTATCTACTAAATATAAAGACATCTTATTCCCTCAGATTGGTTCCATCCCTCGTTCACACCACCATGTGTATACAAATAGACACACCAATGCTTGTGAGAACATGCCCTATGCACCTGGGATGCTGGCTCCACCTGAGCCTTTCATTTGCACATCTTATTTGCGCTCCTTCACCCCTATCAGCTGTCCCTTAACCAGCTGTTTACCTTACACTCCACTCCCTGCTTCCAAAGTACATAGCGACTGACGCAGCTGTTCCGTCTCGGTGCGTGCAGTTGAGCCTTTCAGCCTGGCGATTTCATTAGAAAAGTTCCCGCGCAGTAAATCGTTATTAAACGCGGCATGCTAAACGAGGACATACACTCTAGGGAAAGATCGATGACTGATGCGGAGCTGTTCTCATGTAAGGATACTCACCACTTCATCCGAGGTGAAGTCGATGAAACCAGGCAGGATGAGGAAATCACTGAGCCAAAGACATCAGACAAAGAGAAGTTAATTAGACAAGATGGTAAAAGAGACAGTCATACAGCACATGCACCATTACATGAATAAGTAATAATACGAGTGAGAGATGAGTGCTGCTCCTACAGCTAGAGTTTACCAGCACAGGGCAAATTCTTTCATGATCTTCGATAAATCTATATAAAAAAATAAATAAATAAAATAAAAAAATAGAGCAAAACTTTAAATAAATAAGTAAATAAATAGATCAAATAAGTCCGGTACAAATTTAGAGCTGCATGCGACTGATCTCGTTTCAGGACGACATCTGAAACCTCTGCATCATTCACCGGCTGTAGTTGCTCTGAAATAATATAATTAGAAAGTTGGGTTCTTTATTCCCATCGTACGCGTTTTCATTTAAGTCACGCTGAGACACATGACTCGGCATGCTGTAACAACAAGCTGTGTGTGACGGTGTGTGTAGTTTATTAGGCTAATTTAATTCTAACTGGAGGCCATGGTCTCACATGACACGTCATAGGTGCTTTTTGATGTAGAACACACTCGGGCAAGTCTTCGTCTCTGATCAATATCGGCTCAGAAACGCCGCTTTAACGGAATTACAGAAGAGTTTAACATGTGAGACCAAAAAAAAACAAAACAACACAGTTAAAACACCTGCTGTTTGTAAGTCGGAAAGAAAAGGTGACTTGAGCAACTGTTACATTCCTTCGCATTCATTCCTTCCTTATATTGCGTAATAGATAATATTCAATGTTTTTAAAAGTATATTTTATTGCAATCAAATATAATATAGGTGGTCTAGAACAATACAGCATCCATTCCGAAGTAGTAAAAAGTACATAGCGGTTAAGTATTAAAATGTGAATGTTTCTGTAACTAATACACATACATATATAAAACCGTATACGTGTTTATGAATGATATAATCTAGTCCGGTGCCGACAAACATCCCGTAAACGGTCTTCACTTTGTAACATCACACAGATTTGACAGTGGCATTAGTGTCATAGCAGTCTCCAAAAGGATGAAACAGACACAGAGGCAGCCAAAGGTCACCATTAGTAACCTCATGACCCTGATGACAAATTATATAAGTGAGTGTAAGTGAACGAATGGCTCTGTCTTGCTCAACACTCCACCACACACATAGCTACTGTTAGGAGTCTGAGAGTGAAACGCAGATACCGCCTCCATTAGACATCGTATCCAGATTGTGGTCATAAACAGAGAGCACCGCTTTACTAATAAGTTAATCACGGCCGATATCAAAGATAACGCTTTGCGCTATTCCTGTATAAAAGTAAGACGAGAGAGGAAATGACCGTCTTTCCGTCTATCTTTCTATCGACATCCCGCTCTCATCTCGCCTCGCTGTCTGTTTCTCTGTTTCTATGGATACAGTCTCAAGGTTACCATAGAGCTCAAAGCCATCTCCCTGATAGATGTCCTGAGTGGTTGGTCTATTAAAAAAACTGTAGCTGTTTACACACTTGTGCTTGAAACTACGACACGTCCCACTTACATGCATCTAGAGAGATTTATTTATTTATTTATTTATTTATTTATTTATTTATTAACATTCCAATAAGCAGAATTTGTTTGTAAGGAAATACAAGTGCGTGTGTGTGCATTTAAGAGATTACTTTTATTTAAAATGTATGAGTGGTTATTTTGGTAGAAGTAAACTCATAATACGGTCAGAAATAGACTTGGAAGGCAGGTACAGGCACTTCTTTGTCCTACTTGGTTACACCACATCATTTGTTTACAGACCCTGAGCCAACACAGATACTGGAGTCTCTCCGCCTAGCAGACTTATTAATAGCTATGTGAGGAGACCAATGCCAAATACTGCAACAAAAAAAAAGGCCCGTGTTTAAAATGACAAAACCCGTAAACACACCGAGTTCAACCCAGGTCAGGATACTTAACCAGGTGATGAGTAAAACACTAGGTGTTTTAGAGCACGGATAAGCTAAAACGTGCAGAGCAGTGTCTTCGTACGTCACTTTACTGACCCATGATAAAAATGCCAGACTTCCTAATCATGGTCAGACCAAACGGGCTAATTTGATTCTTCGAACACACAAGAGACATTGATCAGTTTAGCCAGATTGAGTTATTTGAGAATATTGTGCGTTCCCGTTTTGCCTGGAAAGGGCAGACATATTGAGACTCGAAACCGCGAAGAGAGAATCATAGTTCAGTCTTTGGCTAATGCAAATGGCGCAAGAGTTCATTTCAATAGCTGTGGTTCAACTCGTCTTTAAAAGAGACCGAGATGAGCATCAGTCTTCCTAACTATATTCTGAAAGGCAATATCTTACATATCCCTGATTCAATTATGTTTCAAAAAATAAAATAATAATGAAGAAAAAAAAAAACACGTTGTTTGGGAATCAAACGAGTCGGTTCATTGAGCTGAATCTTTCAGACGAGTCGACTCGCTTTCATTTTTACCCATGTCAAATCGTGGGCACTTAAGATGAGATTTAATTTGTTTGAGGGCTCGTGGTAGCAGTTACATGTGGCCTTGATTAAGTAATCCTATATGATATGATATATTTAGTACATACATCATGTGCACGAGGTTGTGTGTGTGTGTGTGGTGTGTGTGTGTGTGTGAATTTATATCTAATCTTGTTTACATTGAATAAGTCTGCTCATCAGCCTGTTTGAGCTTACAGAAAATCAAGCCTATGACAAATCCTTAACAATCCTATGCCGTTAACATGCAGACAAAAAATAAATAAATAAATAAATAAATGCATTTCTGGATCAGGTAACCTTCAGTCTTGAGGAAACGTTGCTTTAAGTCTGACTGATTCTAGCAAGCTCGTAACCTTATAGGGCTAGTGCTCTTATTTATAAATAACCTTCAATCAGTCTATACAGGATTTCAGAGACTTTGTTTGGTGATGACTACGACAAAAAAATGCTAGATTTTGCTGCGTTTTTATTTTTTCCCCTTCTTTTCAATTCGCGATGCAATTTTTTGCAGAAAACTACTCGAATTGGCGAAATTGCGATCGCGCAAAATTGTTTTGCATGGTCTTTCACAGTGATGTTTGTTGGCAAATGAGACCTTTTAGCTGTCCTCGTGTTCAACACACGCAAACCGAAGAGGACTTCGGCTGAATGCACATCGTGATGACGCCACATGATGCGCCTTGGCCCGAATCTCTAGGAAATCTGCTGTAATTCTGGAAACGTAATATAATATTTCAGTACTTCTTGATTTTGTGTTGATTTTGCTTATATTAAACTTGGGCACGTTTCTAAATACTAGATTAAATGAGTAAAGTAAAGTGAGGAACGTTTTATCCCGTGAGGAGTGGAATAGCACCGTGGTAATGGTGGTGTTGCCACACTGTTTGAATTAATTAAGTTCAATAAGCTTATTTTGATTGCAGTTCAGGTTTTTCAAGTTTGCCCTGCTTCAACCATTCGTTCAATTAGGTCCGTTCAGGACAAGAAGCTCTCCAGGACCAGGGTTGGGTTCCTGTGTTCTGGGTCACGGTTGAACGTCTCCCTAACGGCAACCTGGATGGAATGAGGACTTACTTGTACGTGAGGCCGTCTCCTATAGAAAAGAGCTGCTGGGCAGTGAGTCCATCTTCTGGTACGTAGCCGGTCCCTCCACTGATCAGGTAATCAGCCATACTGTAGAAAAGAAGAAAAAAAACCACACACGACATGTATACTCGGAAACTCTTGTTGTTCTCTCTACTGGGACGGTTTTGCTAGACAGGCAGGATGGAAAACCATGATCTAGACGAGGATTTTGTGGATTCACGCGCCAGTCCTGGTTAAGCCGCGGAACTACAAAACCCATATGAATATACTTATTATTAATCTACATGATCAAAGATGACCATTTACTCTTCAGCAATTCTGAACTAAATCCTCAATGGATCTCTATCCCTTATATAAGTGCACCACATGGGGGTGGAAAGTCATGCCTACATGCAGACAAACTGCACTACGCATCCTTTACAGTGCAGGTTGATCTAGCCTGGCTTAGGGACTACTCTGTTACAATGTAGCGTAGATAGAAATAAAGGAACGACTTACGTAGGTTACGTAGATCCTTACGTAGTGAACTACACCCGATAGAGAGCCGTTATGGGATTAAGGCGCCGATTCCCTTCATTCTTTACGCTTTTTTCTACCCGTGTATATATTGTAAATAAAACCCATTCGCTGTCTCGTCGTTCCTCGTTCGCGGTAATGGACACGGAAACGAAAAAAAAAAAAAAAAAAAGGTACTTACGCGAGTACTGAAGATTCGGCGTGGGCTTTTCAGCAGACTGAACAAAGCTACGCAAAAACGCTTCCTGAGGTGAAGTATAATGAAGATGAAAAGAGGAAAATGAAGGCCCTCGTTTCAGGTTACTCACATGACGGGCGCTTATGAAGCCCTCATAAGACCACAGAACCGAATTAAATGCGAGAAAGCCCCACACAAAACAGTGACGCTAGTTGTTCGCTAGTTGCAGCGCGTGCTCCATCTGCACGAGGCTCCAATTTTACGAATCTTTCGTTCCACGTTAGAAGGGGTGGGGGGGGAACAAATGATGCTGCGGTGACGCCACGTCGCCTGTAGGGGGCTCTGTTGAGTTCACGTTTCGTTTTTAAACACGACGGCGTCCATTTATTTATTTATTTATTTATTTATTACATTTTTTTTTCGGTGCAAACATCCTGTTTCATGTCCGACACGGAAGTGTTCCGTTGACGTATCCACAGGCGGAAACAAAACAAAACAAAACAAAACAGTTCGAGGAGATCTGAAAGCATCCAAAATTCTCTTAAAGCCCCGAAAGTGATGGGAGCCAATAAGCAGCATAACGTGCACTGAAAACCAGCCCAGTCACACACACCCCCAAATAAATAAATAAATAAATAAAATCACCAAACTTCCCCTTTCCTAAATCTGTACACTGCTTTAAAGTCTTGCATCATTGTAAAGTTAACAAATAATAACAATGCACTACTTATTCCCATGAATAGAAATAGCAGTTTAGATTTTTTTTCAAACCAATTTCACTCACGCACAATATAACGCATTTATGGGATATAAGGAATAAGATGAAGAGTAGTGACGAATCGGTTAATTGAGCCGACTCTTTCAGAAGAGTCGACTCGCATACATGAAAATAAAGTTGTTGGGTTTTTTTTCTTTGAAAATGAGAATCTTAAAGAAGTCCATACACGACGACTATGCTGGCTTGCTGTATGAATAATATTCAAAATGGTGTTTATAACATTCATTGTCGAGTAATGTTGTGTTCATTAGAAGGTAGAGTAAGACATGATGAAACAGTTTAAGCCAGACGAAGAAATAAGTGTGAGGGAGTCCAAATATTGTAAAGCAATGTTTAAAAAAAAAAAAAAAAAAAAACAAATATATATATATATATATATATATATATATATATATATATATATATATATATATATATATATATATATATATAAAAAAATCCCGAGTCGTTTTGGAGTCAACCGAATCGGTTCATTGAACCAAATCTTTCAGACTAGTCGACTCGCATAGATGGGGAAAATGGTTTTTTTTTTTTTTTTTTAGTGTCGAGTAATGGATTTTTGTTCATTAGAAGGTAGAGTAAGAAATGATGAAACAGTTTGAGCCAAATATTGAGAGAATCCAAATATTGCAAAGCAATAAAAAAATTTTTAAATAAATAAATAAAGCAGTGACGAGTCGTTTGGGAGTCGAATCAAAAGAGTCGATTATTCAAAGTGAGCTGAGTAAAATGATCTGACTTACGGAAAAGAGTCTATATTCCCATCACTAGAGGAGACCATCTTGCGTGGTCACTATATATAACTATAATTATATCTGCGTGATTATTATATGTCTACAAAATGCCTAACCTCCAACCCACAGACCAAAACTTTGATCTACATGGCAGAAGTTCAAAAGTAGCACTTTTGCTCTAAAGTCACTGAACTGGCAACACTGGAGGACATTTTTAAGCCTGCATTTATTTTTAATCCTGTTATAATACAGTCTCTGCAGAATTTGCAGTGCCAACAAGCTAAAATACCAGAAATAACCATGCCCCGATAAATATGTGCTTTTGGTTCGATAACCGTAATTGGCTATGTAACGTACTGCATATGTGACTTAATTTTGTCCAGATGTTGCAGCTTTGTGCAACTGTTCATTTAGTCCAAATGTCATACTATTTATGCGGTCCAAAATATTTCAAAACACTTCTGAAATGTGGCATCGGCACTGCTATAAGTGGGAGACGTTGTGAAGAAGCACTGAAAGCAAGTCTACACCACATTAAACCACTGACTTTGTTATGTAAACTGTCACTGTGTGTCGTTCCACTGTGTAGCATTTCTTATAACTCAAATGTTACTTTTTACTTTTTATTTTTCTGTTAAAAAATCTCGAATGCTGCATTCGTATGAGTGAGCACCTTTAATCTGCCTGCTCGAGCAGGGATTCTGCCCTAAACCACAGATTAAAAACACTCTTTACTAATGTAATCCTCATGCCCATTTTAACTCTGCTGACAGATAGGAAGGCAAATTGTCATATTTGAATAGTGCTGAAGGATATCAGCATTTAAAATGAGGAAGCATCAATATTCACACATTCACACATATTTCTTTATAAACACACTACTGTGTCTGTAATTGTACTTCTGCTGTTAGGCTACAGTAATCCTTACAGGGATTTCAAGTAAATATTGACATGTATTTCCTTTCACTAAGAGTAAATTAGGGCTAAATCACGCATGTCTGTAACAATGTGCCCAGCCTGCAGCTCAGCTCAAGCTCTCAGTGGCTAAGAGGATTGCAATACGCCAGTTCCAGGTACAGATTCACTGTGCTTTTTAAAGACTAGCTTTTACATAGAGGGTCAAAACCACTTCCCAATGTACTCTGGCTACATTTTGACACAAGGCTTTGGTAAGACATATACGTTAATGAATGCTACCACAATCCCACTAGACTGAGTGGGCAAGCTATCCTCCATTACAATTTTGCAGTTACATTAAAATGATATAGAAAACCAGTTGTAATTCTACATGTAGGGGATCGTTTGTTATGCTGGAGACACGTACGAGTGTGTTTACAGGGGACATCATTAGCATAGCAGCGAAAACACACTTGTTAACAGCACAAATGCTAAATACATATTAGACTGAAAAATATGCAGTTTTCAAGAAAAGTAATAATAATAATAATAATAATAATAATAATAATAATAATAATAATAATAAAAGAGTGAGTCTAAGTGTTGGTACTGAAAGTGGAGGCACATGTCTAATTTGGTTTTAAACAAGAACATCCCAGTCCCGGGTTTTGTACTAGTTCGATTAGTTTTAAAGTGATTTAAACATTTTAATATTACTTAGAAGTAAACCTTTAAATACAGCAATGTGTTTACTTTCAGGTGTCGAAGTATGTTTTTTTTTTTAAAGATATTCAAGAAAATTTGAAACAAATGATATAAAATATAAACTACTGAGCTGTCTTGTCCTATCTTGCACCTGTTTTCTTTTGCTATGCACCTCCTAGTTTCTTGGGGAAAAGATATAAAGATGACTGTGCGTCCACAGCACCACCATTAAAACCATGCGTGAATAATTAAGAAGGCCTTTACCACTTAACACCTTTTGCCTGGTAGGCATTTGCTCCACTAACCTTAACGAAACTATTGGCCGATCAGGAATTCTGCTACACAGATGTACACAAGAGGGTGTCAGTGTTGTTTGTTTTTTGAGAAATGTAGCAGTGTCTCACCTCTCTGGCTCGTACCCAGCCTGGATGCGGGTGGCGCTGTAGCGCTGGGCTGCTGTCTCATGCCCGTGCCCGTGGCCATGTGGTGTGTTGTGGCTGAGCGGGCCGTGAAAGTGGTGCTCCGAGTCTCGTTGGGAGAGCCATGGCCTGGCTGGCTCTGTGTCTCCTACAATGCGGCGGTAGTCGATTTGGTAGTTCTCCCGTTCCCCGTCGGTGTAGCGCTCATAACCGTGGCCCTCCATTGGATCAAAAGGCAAAGTGTTCTCCACCGCTGTGGCCCTGCGCCAGCCCAACTGACGCCCCACGACTCACCCTAGAACAACTAGTGCACTTCTGAGTGCGCATTCACCAGGGGTCACGCTGGAGCAACACTAACACACACACACACACAAGTTTGAGAAGCTCAGAAGCTGGATTCCTCCTAGCAGGAGAGCAGTCTGAGGGTCATCCAATACACATCATGCAAACAGCCGATTAGACTTTGCTCTAAAACTGTTGCTTCCTCCCACATTAAATAAGTCTGTAACAAGTGATCTCCAGAGCTGCCTGTCTGGTGTTACTGCAGATGACTCCGGTTGGCTTAGACAGACTGTTCTTAAACAAATCTTTCCTCAGGGACGAGAGGAGATGAAGTCTGCACTTCACCACAGAGAGTGGCAAGTTACAGCAAGGAACCAATGGAAAAGCAGAACGTAGGGCTTGGACAAAAACAAAACCCTAATTTGTTTAGACTGCAGGACGATGTGTCTCTCTCTCTCTCTCTCTCTCTCTCTCTTAATGCTGCAATCCTCTTTGTGAAAGTGACGTGTTTCTGTCAGAAACAGAGCTAAGCTGAAGAGAGAGACAGAGAGAGAGAGAGAGAGAGTTTTGTGTGTGCGTGTGCATGTGTATGTATGTATGTGTGTGTGCTTTATTTGGGAGGAGAAACTGGAGTGCATGCTGGGTAATGGAGGAAAGCTAGACGAGGGAGGGCACTCAGGTGCAGCACTCCCCTTGTATTTTCTCCAAGATAACTCTTCATGTGTGCATGTAAGAGCGTGAGAATGTGTGCCATGTGTAAATGCAAATATTTTGTGTGTGTGTGTGCGTGAGAGAGAGAGAGAGAGACTCCTGTACATCTATGCAAGTTTGTGGTTGTCTGCACATAAATGTGAAAATGTGTTTTTTTTTTTTATTCTGTTGCAAGGGGTCGGCAAGTAATAAAACACACTACCCAACCCACACAAACAAAAACAAAAATTCAATCCCAGAGTGTGTGATGGTTGTGAAGGGTTCACCCGTGAGACTTCCCAGTTGTGCAGCAGCACAGGACTCGGATGCACTGTTTAAACTTAGATACGCACTGGTACAAGTTCTGGCAAATACGCTGCTGAAGTGTCTGACTTCCATTTGAACATTTTACGTTCTTTTTTTCCAAGTGATTCAATAGACATATACAAACTCTCACACTTCAAGATCATTATTCGTCCCCTTCTTCTTCTCCATCTGTTTTAGATGATCCATAAGCCTTTTTTCCCCTTACTTCATGCATTTTCAAAGATTTTAGTTTTGCAGCCAGGGGTCTCTACTACTTCTACCTTTTCATCACAGCACAGATTTACTTCACAAACATCATCCAGCTATTCAAATATATGACACAATAGGCAAATATGAACCATCACGTTTGCTTACTGGAGCTATCAGAGCTTTTCATTTCTGAATTTTACACCCACAAACCCAAAACAAACATTCTGTATCATATTAGATAGCAATATGTTTCCTAGATTCAAGTTGACATTATTTATTCTTATATTTATGAATTATCGAGTCTTAAATCAAACCCTTTCAATTTGAGTGGCCCGTCAATATAACTATAACAAGACAATAATAACTACAACGGTGATAGTGGTTAACACTGAATGTAATGTATAGCCCGATGACATCATTTAAAATAACAATAATAAGATTCCTCCTGGCACCATTATGTCACAGACGTGGGGAACCCTGGCACCATTCCAACATTAAAATTATATTTACTCTTGCTGTAGAGATTTTTCAGGGAAAATGGATCTAAATCAATCTATCCATCTATATTCTGTACTGCTTATCCTACACAGGGCTGCTAGGAGCCTGGAGCTTATCCTATGGAACTCGGGGTACAAATTGGGGGACATCCTGGACAGGGTGTCAACCCATTGCAAGGCACATTTGCACACATTCACACACTATGGACAATTTGACAGTCCGCTTACAATGCATGTCTTTGGACTGGGAGAGGAAACCTCTGAAGCATGGGGAGAACATGCTAACTCCGTACACACAGGGCGGAGGTAGGATTTGAGCCCCAAAAACTGGAGGTACGAGGCAAACCAATTCTCAGTTGTGATTGGTCAGTGGTTGGTTCATTTCAATTCATTTTCTATAACTACAGATCTGATAGTAGTGTCTGCTTATTATACGAATGACAGATTTGCATTAATGCGCTCGTTCTGATACGTCATTGTTACTATGTTAATGACAGTTCATTAGACTGGAATATCTCAAAAACAAATTGTGTAAGAAAATGTAATCCCTGTTCTAAATCAAAGCACATGTAAACATGAGAAATAGCATAAATACTATCTTTATAATGACCTTTAATTTGTCTCTTACCATCGCCTATATTATTACCCTGAAAAATAGCAATAAGAAAAATGAATTGAACGGACAGTGGGGGCATGGTGGCTTAGTGGTTAATACATTTTCCTCGCACCTCCAGGGTTGCGGGTTCCAAAGACATGAGTTGTAGACTGATTGGCATTTCCGAATTGCCTGTAGTGTGTGAATGTGTGTGTGTGTGTCTGATTTTACTCTGCGATGGGTTGGCACCCCGTTCAGCACCTTGTGCCTCGAGTTCCCTAGGATATGTTCCAAGCTTCTCCACAACCCTGTGTAGGATAAGCGGTATGGAAAATGGGTGGATGGATGAATTTTACACTATAGTTGACATCACAAAACTTAGGAGGCAACAGATACACTCCATTATCCACATCACCATCGACATTCAGCGAAAAAGTCTTTGTCCTTTTGCACACAGGGACGACCTGCTGGAAAAGCTAACGAAGACTATCTGTGTGTTTCACTGCAGAGATTCCAACTGATTACATTCTGATTGTCACGAATTTCCTGTGCAAGCATGAATAAAATATACAAGTTGCACATGACAGATAATTAATACTTATGCTTATATTTTGTAAGTAAAATTGATCTTCTCACCATATCATTGATTTCTTCTTGTCATTTATTCATCCTCATCTTTTAGATAGATAGGTATAAAGAGTACTTTATCGATCCCCATGGGAACAACATGACCACAACAACCATAGAGTGAAAGTGCAGGACTAGAATGTTCGCTAAATAAAACAATGTCTATATTTATGAGTAATAATTTACAAAACATTTGCATTTTAACACTGGTGTCTGACCACGGTATAACAGAGATAATTCAATGTATTCATCATCTGCAGTGAATCCAGAGTAACAGAGTAACGCTGGTAGCAAGGTGTGAGAATTCACTCCAGGATGTGACATCATAGCCCATCTCGGGGCACCTTTCACACACACATTCGCACACTCTTTACACCTACGTACCTGCATTTTTTTGGCATAGTGTAAGGAAAACCGAAGAAGAAACCCACATGAACATGAGGAAACACAGCGCAGAAACTAACTCAAACTCGGGATCAAACCCAGAACTCTGGAACTGGGATTGTACATGGTAAAATCCCTAGTGTTGAAATAACACCCCGAGTGTTCATTTGTGTCCAATGGACTTATATAAACACTGTAGGGTGTAAATTCAACATTTTGTGTGTTAAACCAACATGAGGGATTTTGCTGTGTAGCCACCATGCTGCCCATAACAGACATAATATTTACCACACACAGGAAAATAACTAACAACTGAAGAAAAAAAAATGACTTCATATTTTACAATAAGAAGACATTTCATTGGGACTTATCTCGTATTAATCTGCTGAGACGGTTACCATCAGAGAGATCAATCGATCTTGTAAACATACGTGGCTGTGTGTACGCGTCTTTGAGTGTTTAGTGACACAGATAATTGTCGCCGTCTTGTCGTATTCCAATCCTCATGATGACTTCCTTGGGCTAATTGAGATGGATTAAGAACATTACATAAACAAAGAAGTTTATGTAATGATTCAGTCTATGCTTTATGTGTGAATTAAGGCTTTTTTTTTTGGATTGCTCATAAGTGTAAATACTAATAGTGCTATGATTACATTAATTAAATAATGCTCTGCCACATTCTGCAACAAAGACACAAACGGACACAAGTAGGACACGGCGTTGCTAAGGTTCCTGTGAATGGCTTCATCTGCAGGTGACAGAGTGCTTGTGACAGTTGTAGAGGGATTGGGAAAGGAAAGCCTCTTAGTCACTGCCTGCATGGCCCACTGCCATAGAGACACAGCAAGGTTACAGCTGAGCCCTGAGCCTGCAGACAACACGCAGAGCAGGGCTTCTTGACACTTTTAACCATTGCAAATGTTCTTCAAATGTGCACTAATAAAGAACATATAGGATTGTGACGTATTTGCTCTTATTGAATAACGAGGATACAATGCCACCTACTCCTGACTGATTGATATTCATTCATTTATTCCCTTATTCATTCACAATGAAGGGACTATATTCCTGTTTTCACTTTGACAGCAGCTGTTTCATTGTGTGTGTGCGTGTGTGTTTTGTTGCTCTCATTTCAAAGCAAATTCATGACCTTATAATGAAATACAAACATAAATGTCTGGTGTTCGCATACATTCTGGTTAGTTGAAACACTGATATCTTTAGATACAGGTGTACTATATATAATCATGGATTTAGTACGGCCGCTAGGGACATGTCTCTACCAATATCCAGCGACTACTGAATTGTCCCTAGGAATAATTTTGATCAAACAATTAGAATACAGTTTTATATAATCCCTGTTGTCTGTCGGTGACTCGTGGTTTTTATTTTGAAAAATGATTTAAACTTTATTTTACATGGGAAAGAATCACTGAGATTAAGAATCTCTTTTACAAGAGCGTCCGGGCCGAGACGGGCAGCAGCAGCATTTGTGGTGCACAAACTGTTAACAGATCTCGTTCTTTACTATGAATCCTGCCTTCCAAACCCACGTCGCTAAGATGAAGATTGGCTTTGCTGATTCTTGCTAATGTGTGAGAGGCTGTAGCTACATAGCTCCAAAGGCTCCATCAACTTGATGCATATCATGCAGGCTATCATTATGTGACACCACCCTTATACTAACAGATCAGTTCTGTGCATGAAAATACAGGACAAATCGATCATATCTCATACTGATTCAGAAACGGTCAATTTTTTTCAATGTGTGACAATCCCATATTAATGTGATGAGTGGCAAGACCAAACATGTCGTGTGTGTGTGTGTGTGTGTGTGTGTGCATACTTTGACTTGTAAAGTAGCTCCTAATGCTCACCTTCCTTTTTTTTGGCCACCATCCTGACTCAGCATATCACCAAATTAGCCTATCTCCCAAATATACAGTATCTCACAAAAGTGAGTACACCCCTCACATTTTTGTAAATATTTGATCATATATTTTCATGTAACAACACTGAAAATGTTTCCAGCACTGCCTTAACCCTCTTGGGCATGGAGTTCACCAGAGCTTCACAGGTTGCCACTGGAGTCCTCTTCCACTTCTTCATGACGACATAATAGAGCTGGTGGATGTTAGAGACCTTGTGCTCCTCCACCTTCCATTTGAGGATGCCCCTCAGATGCTCAATAGGGTTAAGTCCATCACCTTCACCCTCAGCTTCTTTAGAAAGGCAGTGGTCATCTTGGAGGTGTGTTTGGGGTCGTTATCATGCTGGAATACTGCCTTGCGGCCCAGTCTCCAAAGGGAGGGGATCATGCTCTGCTTCAGTATGTCACAGTACATGTTGGCATTCATGGTTCCCTCAATGAAGTGTAGCTCCCCAGTGCCGGCAGCACTCATACAGCCCCAGATGATGACACTCACACCACCATGCCACAGGACATGGTTCCAGTAATCCATGTCCTTAGTCTGCTTGTCTTCAGCAAACTGTTTGTGGGCTTTCTTGTGCATCATCATTAGAAGAGGCTTCCTTCTGGGACAACAGGCATGCAGACCAATTTGAAGCAGTGTGCGGCGTATGGTCTGAGCACTGACAGGCTGGTCCCCCACCCCTTCGACCTCTGCAGCAATGCTGGCAGCACTCATACATCCATTTCCCAAAGACAACCTCTGGATATGAGGCCTGATATGTGCACTCAACTTCTTTGGTCAACCACGGCGAGGTCTGTTCTGATTTGAACCGGTCCTGTTAAACCACTGTATGGTCTTGGCCACTGTGCTACAGCTCAGTGTCAGCGTCTTGGCAATCTTCTTATAGCCTAGACCATCTTTAAGTAGAGCAACAATTCTTTTTTTCAGATCCTCAGATAGTTCTTTGCCATGAGGTGCCATGTTGAACTTCCAGTGACCAGTATGAGGGAGTGTGAGAGCGAAGACACCACATTTAACACACCTGCTCCCAATTCACACCTGAGACCTTGTAACACTAACGCAAGTCACATGACACCGGGGACAGAAAATGTCTGATTGGGTCCAATTTGGACATTTTCACTTAGGGGTGTACTCACTTTTGTGTCCAGCGGTTTAGACATTAATGGCTGTGTGTTGAGTTATTTTGAGGGGACAGCAAATTCACACTGTTACACAAGCTGTACACTCACTACTTTACATTGTAGCAAAGTGTCATTTCCTCAGTGTTGTCACATGAAAAGATATCATCAAATATTTACAAAAAAGTGAGGGGTGTACTCACTTAAAATATATATATACACACACACACACACACACACACACACACACACAGAGAGACACAAACAGACATTAGGAGCTACTGTACAACAAGTCAAGGTGTAAATCATTTAAAATATTTCCCCAATTTCTAATGTGTAGAGTCAACAATAATGGTAATAATAATAATACTTAATAGATGCACGGGGGCTTAGTGGTTAGCACGTTTTCCTCACACCTCCAGGGTTGGGGGTTTGATTCCTGCTCTGTGTGTGCGGAGTTTGCATGTTCTTTTGCATGTTCTTGCGAGGGCAGCACGGGATTGTTAGGCATGTCCAAAGTATGTGAATGGGTGATTGTGCCCTGCTGTGGATCTTTGTCTTCTTCTTCTATATGGTTCATCCATGTGTGTTTGAAATGAAAGCTTTGAATAGGCACTTGTTGTCTCTGCGGACTGATTGCATGTCCCCACCAATGTCAAAATCAAACTTACGATTTTTGCTCATAATGATAATTTTATATGAATTTAGAGATCAGCTAGGTACAAAAATGAGCATTTAGAATTTGTCATTTTATTTGATACATTTTTGACGGTGACTAAACTAGAAATTTGGTATGTCACTAGAATTCCAGTTTTATAAATAGAATTGTTATTAATTAGTACAGCATTATTTGTCCTTTTTTGAACTTCATGTATTCAATATCGCAATATTACACAGTATTTTCTTCTGTGTGTGTGTGTGTGTGTATATTCTTCGTGTTCATACACTAAGAGCCCCCCCATGTGGCTCTGATATACAGTACTACTCTCTATTTCAGCAGTGTGAATGCACTCAATGAATAGGTCCCACCCCCCCCCTTCGCAAAGAAACATCCACATAATCAATCGATTATTCACAACTGTTGCTGTGACCGTGTTGTGCTGTCAGTACATACTTCCGGATCTCAATTATTCATTCCATGTTATCAGTTTAATAATTCATAGTGTTCGTTCACCCTGAAGTCTCTTTCAGCTAGGACTAAATGACAAACGCCAGTCGGACTTGTTAAACCAGTGTGTTTTTATTGTGTATCAACAATGTGGCTAAATATGGAGGCTTGTTTATTCATGACAAAACTTTAAAAGGTATTTTAAGTGGTATGGCCTTCACACAACAACACGCTGATTGCACAATATTAAAAAGGTCTATAATGGTTTATCTGAAGTAGCTTTTGTTTTAATCGCTTTGCTGTCTTTCTGAACAGACCCGCGTTTTACCGAGGAGAGCAACACTTCACTTCTTTCCCATCCTGATCAAGACACTTGATTATCTGAAGTAGGCATTTCTGCGGTTCTGAAGTGCTTTTATATTATGATTACTGAAGTGGCTCATCTTTTGACATGATGTAAATAGCTTGTGCAGACAAATTGACTCAGGAGGGGTTTTAATCGTTAACATGTATAGTTTTAATTGGAACTTTACATGTAAATAAGTATGAATACATTACATTTAAATGATCTAGGAAATGTAATGACTAATAGGATCATCGCAAATATTATTGCTCACAATTGCATTATTAATAATTACATGATGTATCCACAAGTGAAAATATCTTGAATATGAGCATATTATGTAATGTTTCTTATTATAAATCAAATATAAGTTTATTCGGCCTGTTTTTAATGGTTTTACACATTTCAAGCTTCTAGATTTTCTCATTGTATACGCAGATTAGTTTACTACTTTCTAGAAATAAGTGTTTAAAATTAGATTTATTTTTTTTTACAGTATATGCCAATAGAACAAGCTTTATAGTAAATTAGTAACAAATGTATTAATTTCGGGTTTAATAATCATATATTTGGTTTATTCTCAATTTGTAATTCAAAAGCTGGATAAATCAGACTATATTCAAGATATTTTCACTCGCCGAAAAGCTTTTGCCTTTAAAAACAGCTTGTTTTTCTATACCTTTATGTTTTTTTGTTGTTGTTGTTTTTTTTAGATTATATAGAGCTTTAATGTTAAGGAGATCCAAACCTACTGTGGTTTCTGTGTTCAGAGGTCTCTTCCGCGGGCCTCTTCCGGGTTGACGTCAAGGGTCACGTGTGTTTTGGAATTGCCGGCAGCTGTGAACGGTTGTGGTGTTAAGGACTGGAAAGTCTATTTATACCGGGAGCCGTGTTCCACACGGCGCGGTTCATCTTATGGACTTAATGACATGTGTGTATGCAGGAATGTGTGCCATGTATGAAGGAATGTGTGCCATGTATGAAGGAATGTGTGCCATGTATGAAGGAATGTGTACCATGTATGAAGGAATGTGTACCACGTAAAACTAAAGGGTGACTATCGGGAATCGGCGTTTCATGTTATGTTTATGCCGTAGTATTAGCGCTAGCCGTAGCCCAGTGAGCATAGCTTAGCTCACGGTGTTTGTTTATCGTATTTTGGTTTGCTTTCACCACTGTAAATAAAGGTCACCATTCAACTGCGATTGCATCCAGCCTGCTTCCTTCCCGTCACGTCACGTAACAAGTTCATTTAAATAAAATGACCAACATAATCCAAAATACAGCAACAGCTTACAAAACACTATTTGTAATGACGTGCAAAATGCTTCTCCTTAGACTAAGCATGCTGTAAGCCTGCTAATTTTACCACAATAAGCTAACAAACTCTTCTTATTATACTAATGAAACTAGTCGTGAACTACTGGGAAGTTTACAACATCATAATAAAATATGATTGTGTTTTATGAATATTAATGGTTTGTGACATGTCTGTGAAAATGAATAGGCTGAGAAAGATACTTTATTATATAGCAATTTATTAAAAATATACAGGGTTGATTTTCAGAACAAAAATTAAAATGGCTCATGAATAATATAATAATTATGCTGTTCATTCACATTATACATTATAAGTATACATGCCTTTATCACAGTGGAGTCCAAAATCTGAGACCACAAGTTCAATTTTTTTATGTAAAATAAATCATACTTTGAAAGTCTTTGAAATTCACGTAAATATGTCTGAATTTATTATTATTATTATTTTTTTTTGCATTAGTACGCCTTCCAACTCCCCACACTTTTTTTGGGGGAGGGGGTTAATGATGATATGCACTCGAGCTGGTATGGACTTCACATGTTTGTGTAAAATGATGATTCATCTTTGATCATATCCATAGGAATGTCATCTAAACATGTGCTTCAGTGGAATGGATGAGAGTTAACATGCTCACTGTCACCAACATTTGCTTTCTTTGTTTTCAATTTTTCAAAATTCAAAACCCTTTCTGTTTAGTCTGAGTTTTAAATGTGGTCTCAGATTTGGAGCCCACGGTGTATGTATAGTCACGTTGCTCCTTATTCACATTGAGTGGATCCTTTTAACACTGAACTAGAAAGTACTGCCAAATAAATGTCACTTAAAATACATAAAAGAAGGGCTTGTTGTGTCACACAACAAAACAACATTCACTGGGAGGCAATGAGCTTAACTTTGGCTATGCCCACCAGTATCATCACAGTTGATTAGCTCTATTTAGAGTTATGAAGTTCTTTTACATCCAGACTACTCTTCAGTAATAGAGAGTCCCACTGGGACTATTCTCAGAGCATTATCAGGGCAGGCGTTACAGAAGTATGGATACACTCGCTCAGTGAACGTGTGTACAAAGGTATGCACATGAGTATCATTGACAGAATTGAAGAACGAGACACAGCCGCTGTCCCAGTCAAGCAACACTCGGATCCTCTGGAGTTTCTCTTTCAGGTTGATAGGAATAAGCACCTCATCAGACAAGCCTTGCCCGTATTTCCCCTTGTAGTATCCTATATGCCATAGACCTTGCTTTGAGAGAATTTCTCTGTGCTTGTACGCAGACTCTGAGATTACACCGACCGCCCAGGCTGAGCTGTTTCCCACGTCGATGTCCCAGCAGTGTTTACCTGAATCAAAACCCTCAGAGCCTAGGACACTTGAGTAGTCACTGAATATCAGCGGGTTCACTGGATGCTCTGGATTGCTGTTATGAAGCTCCATTCTGGTCAGATTGTCAGTCAGCTGCAGACAGGGGTGAGCGGTGTTGGGGTCGAGGATAACAGGAGCTGGAGTTAGCAAAAAAATTAAAAGAATGTTCAGTTAGGTTAAGGATGAAATGGTTGACACAGGGCTAGGTTCAGGTTGTAAATTCTCAGTTTCTAGATTTAAGACTCGGATGCTTTTTTTCCTGTTAGGTCGTTTAGGAAATGTATTATATGCAATTCTACAGTCTTAGAAAAATTGGGTTATTTAATGAGACTCTCGGCTTTCACTTAGAACCCTGTCTGACAGGAAGAGTGTCACGGAACGGGGCTGGAGGCGGATGCAGGTGCAGATCAAAGTGTTTATTGTGCACGTAACACAAACAAAGAAAACGCGGTCTTCACAGGAAGACGAGAAACTGGAATCGTGGCATGAAACGAGAGCAGGACATGAAATAAGACCGCTTATTGTGCTACCGTGTTCAAACAAACACACGAGACTTTGGGTTACCAACGATACAAACTATAATACTAAGCATAATGCTCAGTAACCGAGAGACCGAGAGGTTTAACTAGTGAACATAAACTAAAGCATGGACACCTGGGGCAAATTAAAGACAGTTAAACTAAACTAAAAGCTCAAGCAGGAAGCGAGCGAACCAAAACAAAGTCACGTGACCGCTCAGAAGCCGTGCCGCAGTGCCATCTGCTGGCCGTGGCCTAACAAAGAGGATCAGAGGACCCCTTAGATTTATATAATTTCTAAGAGTATACTCTTAGAAAAGAGTGATATATATGTGTGTATATATAATTTAATATATATATATATATATATATAATTTATATATATATATATATATATATATATATATATATATATATATATATATATATATATATATATGCATATATATATATATATATATATATATATATATATATATATATATATATATATATAATAAGAGAGAGAGAGAGAGAGAGAGAGAGAGAGAGAGAGAGATCTAGTTCATTTGTTTTGACAGATCTGGCCTGTATAATGTTAGATCAAGTTAAAGATTAGTTGGTCCTCTTGGGGGCGATAGAGAGTAAAAATAAAGAAAACATTTATGATTATTATTGTTGTCCTTGTTGTTGTTGTTGATAAGGTTACCTGCTGTAATTGTGTTTGCACAGCCTAAAATTGTCTATACAATACCACATCTGTATTAGACATGCTTTCAGTATCACACATGAAAATGAACTGAAAAAAAAATCAGACTGAACTATGAAATCTTACTGTTCACATTGTCCAGGAAAAACAAATCACTGTAATATCTAATTTGGGTAACATTTACCGGCAGTCTGAAGATGGCTATATACGATTCAGATATTTTTAATATACTGAAATGAATTATGCCCAGCTGAACTCACTGTATTTGATAATACTCAGCATCCTCTCCCACACTCTGAACTTCAGGTTGCCTAGATGCTTTGCCATGTCAATCAATGATGTAGAGCTGATCTCAGGATCCTTCAGCTCACACTCAGTTCTGGAGGAACAGACACACAAGGGTCAGTGCTGCTATGGTTTAGACTCAAAAAATCACAACCAGAGACAAAATCAGAGACCAAGGAAAATACGTACATTTTCACAGTTGCTTCATGGTTCTAGAATTAAAAATAAGATGATCAGTTTGTGTTCGTACCAATTTAATTGACCTCTTTTAATTTAACCAATTTAATTTCACACTTTTTACCTGCAGAAATGAAATACTGTCGGCTTCTATGGCTTCCTCAATAGCTGTAATTTTGTCCGAGAGGTCTAAAACGTCTCTGCTAATTTGGCTCATCTTCATCACGGCAGCGTTAGCTCTCTGCTTCTCTTCTTCCCTCACAGCAGACACTCTAGAGGCCTCTTCATCCCAAAGAAACTGGTGAATCTTCTCAAACTCCCTCCTGATCAAAGACTCAGCGCAGTGGGCCTGACACTGGAATATCATCGACAACAGACCTAACTACAACATGTAGTATCTACATACACTTTGTCCATTAGGTTGATGAATGAATTCTATTTATACCTTAATATAATGCTCAGTTTGAAAACAAGTGTGTTGTGCATTTCTGAAGAGTTTCAGTCGCTCCTTCAGTGGTGCCAGTTTTCTTTTCAAGTCCAACTGGAAATTGGGAAAAAGAACAAAACAGATAAATAATCCAGTAATGCAGGTTTTTTCACTTTACAACTTCTGCCGTTTCCCCCAAAAGCATTTTATTTTATTGGTCATTTACATGTCGTGAAAATAATAATCAAGTAACAAAGTTAGTAAGTTAGTTAGCTCAGTAGGAAGCCAGGTTTGTTGCCACAAGAAGGAACATGTTTTGATCCACAAAACGTATATTGATTATATAAATATAATAATTTATAAAAGCACAGTAAAAATATAACGATTTATAAAAGCACAGCTTCACTATTTATTAAAGTTAATTAATTGATTAATTAGTTGTTTTAACTGTCGCTGCCTGTGGAGCTCAAAATAAGTTTCAGGCACTTCTGAAGGTCATCATGTTTTTCTTTGTTTGTTTGTTTGTTTGTTTTTATGTAATTAATGATTTTTAATGAATATATTGATTTATTTTAAATGGTCGCCTTCAACTACTGTATTTACTATATTTTCAAGTGTACTATATTTTCAATTACCACATTTATGTTCTTAATATAGAACAGTTATAAGCGTATTTGTCTGGTCACTGAAATTGTAAAACGTATCAATATACCATACAGTTCATCAGGAATAATTAACATCATCTCAAATGCAACGTTAATACAATTAACTAAGTACTATTTGTATGCTACAAGCTTCAAATCTTTTATTGCGAAGTAACTGGTTTGGGTTTTGATGGTAAAAAAACATTTTTTTAAAAAAATATATGATTACATTCACTGAAATCTAATCTGTAATGCGACCATTAAGAGTCCAGTAAACTTTTTCTACACTGTGTCAAATTATATTTTAAAATGGGTTCAGAAAATACAGATGTTTAAGTCATATGAGTATTAGTGTGCAGTGTAACAGAAGTAAAACACTAGACATGATGGTACCTTCAGGTCTGCTGCCACTTCATCGAGCAGTTTAAAGCAGTGTTTATCGTGTATTTTTGAGGTTTGACACTCCACACACACAGGCTGTTTATCCTCCAGGCAGTAGTGTGTGAGCTTCTTGTTATGCAGTGCACAGAGGATCTCCGCTCCAGCTGAAGCTGTCTGGTTGCTGTCCTGTATGAAAGCCTCACACAGGTTCTTCAGAGCGAGATTACACGGAGGACGATTCACTGACGAGCTCGTTCGGCACAGAGGACATGTGGGAGACTCTGTGTGTTGCCAGAACTGTTCCAGACAGAGCCGGCAGAAGCTGTGAGAACACATCAGGAGCACGGGATCCCTGAAGACATCACGGCACACAGGACACTGAAGATAATCCTCCAAAAGTGATGTGGATGACGCCATTGATCAAGATTAAAATCTATAGTACTATGTTTTAATCTTAAATCACTGTCTCTCTGTCCCTCTCTGCCTCTCTCTCTCTCTCTCTCCCTCTCTCTGGCTCTCGAGTCTATCTGACAGACACTTAAATACAGCACTACGGCTAGGGCACTTTCTTGATGCACAGCTAACACAAGGGGTAATTTGCATTTCCCCCCACCCCCGTAAACCTATTTGAGCAGTTCTAAAGAAACATCCTTCCTGATACAGCTAAGCTTCACCAGAAATATCTGATGTTGATTTAGTTAAAAGATAAATGCACTCATTTTCCACTACTGAATTCTAGAGAATTTCACAGTGGTATGAATGGGGACTACACTGACTCTCTCTCTTTTTTTTTTTTTTTTTTTTTTTTTTTTTTTTCTCTCTCTCTCTCTCTCTCTCTCTCTCTCTCTCTGTATCCCTCCTGCAAACATTTTTAAAGTTTGGTTGATTAGGTTTTTAAGCATTTGTTATTACAAATAAATAAACAAACAAATAAATAAATACACTATTTTTAGGCAAATAGTTGAAGTATATAACCTATAAATCTTAAATCATAGAGCTTTAAGATAAAAAAAAAGATAAAAGTACTACTAATAACAAATAATCATGATAAAATTAAAAAAAAAAAAATTCTTTGAACATAAAAAGCCTTTACAATTAAAACTATCTTATGTACTACAACTGATCAAATCTACAGATATGCACTGAAATGGGCCAAATGGCAGCACGCGCCAAAGCCGTCTGAGTGTAAATATTTGTGTAATGCCCTTGATCATTTTAAAAAACAAAACCAGTTAAACCAGCTAGACCAGCTACCATTCTATAGTTGCAAAAATGTTGTGACGTGGGTAAAATGTAAATAAAAACAGAATGTAACCTCATAAACCCATATGTTATTCACAATAGAACATAGAAAACATATCAAATGTTTAAACTGAGGAAATATAGCATTGTAAAGTAAAAATAAGGTAATTTTTGAATTTGATGGCCACAACACGTCTCAAAAAAGTTGGGACGGGGCAACAAAAGGCTGGAAAAGTAAGTGTTACTAAAAAGAAACAGCTGTAGGAACATTTTGCAACTAATTGGGCTAATTAAGAACAGGACAGTAAGACGATTGGAAATAAAAAGTGTATCTTAGAGAGGCAGAGTCTTTCAGAAGTAAAGATGGGATGGAATCTGGATGGAAGCATAAGTTGCTCTAAAACCTGTATATACCTTACAGCATTGATGATGCCTTTCCAGATGTGCAAGCTGTGCACTAATGCACCCCCATACCACTAGAGACGCAGGCTTTTGAACTGAGTGCAGATGAAAAGCCCTCTCCTCTTTAGTCCTCTTTAGTTTAGAGGGTGCGGTGTCCATGGTTTCCAAAAAGAATTTCAAATTTCGATTCGTCTGACCACAAAACAGTTTTCCACTCTGCCTCAGTCCATTTTAAATGATCTTTGGTCCAGAGAAGACGGTAGGGTTTCTGGATCATGTTCACATATGTCTTCTTCTATGCATGACAGAGCTTTAACCAGCGTTTGTGGATGGCACGGCGAACTGTGTTCACAGACAATGAGTTCTGAAGGTGTTTCTAGCCCACACAGTGATTTCCGTTACAGAATCATGAATGTTTTTAATGCAGTGCCGCTTGAGGGCTCGAAGATCACGGGCATGCAATACTGATTTTCACCCTTGTCCCTTGCGCGCAGAGATTTCTCTAGATTCTCAGAATCTTTTGATGATATTATGTACTGTAGATGATGAGATATTCATAGTCTTCACAATTTTACATTGAGGATGATTATTCTGAAATTGTTCCTCAAATTGTAGACACAGTTTTTCACAGATTGGTGAACTTCTATCCATCTTTACCTCTGAAAGACCTTGCCTCTCTAAGATACTCTTTTTATAGCCATGATACTGGCCTGTTTCCAATTAACCTCCAGCAGATTCTTTTTAATAACACTTATTTTTCCAGCCTTTTGTTGTCCCCGTCCCAACTTTTTTGAGATGTGTTGCGGCCATCAAACTCAAAATCACCTTATTTTTTTCTTAAAACGGTACATTTACTCCGTTTAAACATTTGACATGTTTTCTATGTTCTATTATGAAAAACATGGGTTTATGTGATTTGCAAATCATTGCATTCTGTTTTTATTTACATTTTACACAGCGTTCCAACTTTTTAGATTTGGACTTGTACTATACTCATATACTTAAATACTATATTTCTTCAAACCAATACACTGTTTTCAAAATTGTCAGCACATCTGCAATTTGCAAAGCCTTCACTGGAATTCATAAAAGCACCGAGTCTCCCCATGTAATGGAAAATAATTTTCAATTCAAATTCAAACGTCTCCTGGCCTTTTTCCAATCCTCCACTGTACAGCTTCAGTGAACTTGTGTCAACTAGCCTCAGGTCCCTGCTCTTCGCTACTGTTCCCCATTCACCTCAAGGTTCAGTGTGTTGTTTGTTTTAAGATGATTTTCTGCTTGCCGTGGTTGTAAAGAGTGATTTATTTGAGTTACTATAGCATTCCTGTCAGCTCAAACCAATCTAGTCATTTCAGAGTGCATTTTTGTAGATAAATTGTCAACTTGAGGTAGGACAAAGAAGGAAAAGCAGCCAGGGCAAACACGTAAACATTAAAAGGAAAAAAGAAAAGAAAAGAAATGAAAGGTCAAAACCAGAGTTAAAACAGATCTTACTGATGATGCATCAGGTTATCAGAAGGAAGTGCATGAGTAAACAAGATCCACTGCACTTGACATAATAAACAGCATGTTGAGTCCACTATCTGTTTCATCAAAACTCAATTGTGTATTTCTCAGAAAACAAGAGTGAAATCTCAGGTCTTACGTACTGTATATGTATATGTATTATGCACTATCATGTCTTAGACTTAAACTGAACTAGGTGGACTATTTTAAGGAAGTCAAATATTTTTACCTAGAAATATTAAATGAGTTGTTGTTGAACACAACAAGCATTGAGGAAATAATTTTTATTTACTACATTATTAAGATTCCTTAAGCCAGAAGCAGCAGTGGCAAGAAAAAAACAAAACTCAATTATATATATATATATATATATATATATATATATATATATATATATATATATATATATATATATATATATATATATATATATATATATATATATATATATATATATATATATATATATATATATATATATATATATATATATATATATATTTATTTTTTATATATATAAAAATATATTTATATATATATATATATTTTTTATGAAGAATAAATCTTGAGACTAACCAAACTCAAAAGCATGCCTCTTCTGGGTGACACCAGATGATGGGATTATAAATCGTTACAGTATACAGATGTAGAAAAGTAAATGCAAACAGTACTAAGTGTGTTGAAACAATGTCCAGTATGAGAATATTGTGAGTAATGATTATGAATGGCAGATCAGAGCCAAAACATCCATCTGGTCCATCTGGTTTCCACGTCAAGCTGTAATGTTCAGCGATTTCATTCACAGTGATGTTAAATAGACTCCGTTTCTTGTTAATACTTTCTGCCGTGGGCGTGATTCTTGTCATGACGTGCATCTCAAATCACAAACCTTCACTGTACTTGAAAAAAATATTTACAAATCTCGAAAATCCAGAAGAGTGGTGCTCAAAACAAGACGTTTCCCAAAATGTTGCCATACATAGAGGATGTACTATATTTCTGCATACATATGTCCTAAAACATAAGATTTTCATACAAGTCCTAAAAATAGATAAAGAGAACCCAATTAAACAAATGTGACAAAAAATATTAAACTTGGTCATTTATTTATTCAGAAAATAATCCAATATTACATCTGTGTGAGTGGCAAACGTATGTCAAACATTGCTTTCAGTATCTGGTGTGAGTTTCCCCCTTGTGCAGTTTCTGGTAACTGTTAATCAGTCCTGTACATAGACTTGGAGGAATTTTAGCTCATTCCTCAGTACCGAATAGCTTCAACTCTGGGATGTTGGTGGGTTTCCTCACATGAACTGCTTGCTTCAGGACATTCCACAACATCTCTATTGGATTAAGGTCAGGACTTTGACTTGGCCATTCAAAACATTAACTTTATTGTTCTTTAACGATTCTCTGGTAAAACAACTTGTGCATGAGTCACTTTCTCCTTTTGGATTTGCTGGTATAGTTCCGGATTCATTGTTCTATCAATGATGGCAAGTCATTCTGTCCCGATGCAGCAAAACAGACCCATACCATGACACTTCCACCACCATGTTCCACCGTGTTTTCCTTTCTACAAACATAACATTTCTCATTTAAAATAAAATTCTATTTTGGTCTCATCCGTCCACAAATTATTTTTCCAATAGTTTTCTGGCTTGTCCACGTGATCTTTAGCAAACTGCAGATGGGCAGCAATGCTCCTTTTAGAGAGCAGTGGCTTTCTTCTTGCAACCCTGACATATACACTATCGTTGTTCAGTGTTTTCCTGACGGCCGACTCATGAACATTAACATTACCCAATGTGAGAGGCCTTTAGCTGCTTAAAAGTTACCCTGGCTCCTTTATGACCTCGCAGACTGTTACACGTCTTGCTCTTGGAGTGATCTTTGTTGGTTGAACACAGTATATCTGACTGTGTATTGGTGGAGTCCAAACTCTTTAGAGATGGTTTTGCAGCGTTTTCCAGCCTGATAAGTATCAACAACTCTTTTTCTGAAGTACTCAGAAATCTCCTTTGTTCATCCCATGATACACTTCCAAAAACATGTGTTGTGAAGATCAGACTTTGATGGATCCCTGTTCTTTAACTAAAAACATGGTGCTCACTCACACTTGATTGTCATCCAATTGATTGAAAACACCCAACTCTAATTTCAAATTAAACTGCTAATCCTAGAGGTTCACATGCTTTTGCCACTCACAGATACGTAATATTGGATCAAATATGTGTCCAAGTATAATAGTATTTCATTTGTTTAATTGGGATTTCTTGGTCTACTTTTAGGAAGTGTGTGAAAATCTGATGATGTTTTGGGTCATAGTTATTCAGATATATAGAAAATTCTAAAGGGTTCACAAACCTTCAAGCACCACTGTATATATTTCTTTTTAGATAACCTCATTCTCATGTGCTGTATTGAGAAAATGTCGCAAGGTTGCGATGGACATGTAATTACATGCATAACACCAAATGTGTTAACACAAGTTCATCATGAGTGGGAGAGACGACTCTGTGTGTGTTTGCAAAGAAATGGGAATCTTGTGATGGACATTTTCTAAACAAAGTTACACCTTTGCTTAAAAATGTGCTACTTTTACCACCTATTGGGCCATCCTTATGAATGGAATATATGAATAGTATATATGGATATGAATCCTTATGAATAGTATATATCGAGACCCAAAGTTACATTGCTTATTCAGTTACGGATACACACAGTGTCACATGGTACTATACTGTCTCCACTATTTACTCTGATGTTGCACCAAGCGGACACAGCACGTTCATTTCTCAGGACGTACACAACTGACACTCCAAACGAACACAGTATACATTCAGCGTCATCTTGTGTACACATACACATAGTTAATAGCAGCCTTTAGGTACAGATCTACACTATCCAGGTGAAATTATCCACTTATGGGACCATCGATAACATTAGAAGGTATATAGTATCTGTATGTCACTGCTGAAGAAGAAAAAGAAGCTGTCAGTAATAGGATTCACAAAGAATGCTTAAAATGAGCTCATGCTAAACTGTGTGTTATTGATTGCGGTGGTTGTAGAAAATGATCGTCCTCAATGTCATGAGAAATTCATATGAATTAAGACAATCAAGTGTAATGTGATTGGATTCATTTGGGTTGTACAACTCTGTACTGTACTCACTCTGCTCTTAATCTTAAATGTAAGCTTTTAACATTTTTATACAAAGTGAAATTGTAAATCTGAGACCTTTTTGAATAGGATCTTCACTCTACTTTGCCCTTGTCCCCCGGCAACAGCTCTGTCCCCTCTAGACTGACTCCACGTAGACGTGCACAAACACCTATCCCTTTGTCACGTGAAAACCATAAAGTGATTGTGGATTCCCTAGAAAATGATAATGAAAGGCACCATATTTTCAGTTGTAAGCGTATGATATGATCATGCACTGTTATGTCTTAGACTTGAACTGAACTACTTGGATTATTCAAAGGAAGTGGATATTTTATCAGGATAACGGAAGAAAGTTTGTGATCAAACAAGAACTCTCACGCTCAAACTCATAAATCTGATAAAGCATGTACAGTATAGACATTTACCATGGCTAACTTATTAAAGGGATTGGCAGTTGATGTTTTACTCATAGATGCAAATGTATCTGTTATGGCTAGAATTTTGATCCAAAGCTGTGTGAACTGCATGTACTGCAATGTTATGTGAACAAGTATGTGTGAAGAAGCACGGTGGTGGTAGCTTTGTGTTGAAAGCTACCTTTGACCTCTTGGTCGCTATATTGATTAATACCTAGTCACTGTCTGTAGTGACTGGCTTTTCTAGGTAGAGCCACAATGTTCTTATAACAGATTTAAGGGCACTCTGCAACATGTTTAAACAATCAGTCGATTAGTCAATGAGTCAATGATTTCCATGTTTTGCTCTTCGGGCGGCTGTGGCGCAGTTGGTAGAGCGGGTTGTCCACTAACCATAGGATTGGCGGTTCAATTCCCGGCCTGGGTGACTCCACATGCTGAAGTGTCCTTGGGCAAGACACTGAACCCCAAGTTGCTCCCGATGGCAAGCTAGCACCTTGCATGGCAGCTCTGCTACCATTGGTGTATGGGTGAATGAGACACAGTGTAAAGCGCTTTGGATAAAAGCGCTATATAAGTGCACATTTACTCTTGGTTTCTTCTCTCTCTCTCCCTCCCCTTATTTATTTTATTTGTCCTGGATTTGTTTTCAGAACTATTTGATGAAACATGTTGTTTCAGAACATCTTGCATGACGCTTGTGGCTTTTTACCCCTATTCTATCTCAATTTGGTCATTTGCCAATTCCCACCCACTAGCTAGCTCTCCCATATGGCACAACAGCTTCCAAGGGAAGGTGGAGGGTGAAAGCAAGCACATGCTTCCTCCTGGACATGGATTACATGATACTTTAATTGCTCGGAGGTGGACTCCATTTATCTAATTATGTGATTACATACCCCCAACCCTTCAGCCCCACCCCTTCAATATTATTACCTACTTTGTGAAGAATCATGACATTTAATCCAAATTCATTCCCAAGTTGTTATGTTACAAATTGTGGAAAAGTTGGAAGGTGTGAATACTTATGTAATACCTGTATCCCTGTACTCATCCCTGTAGCATGTTTGCCTTACACGTCCTGGGTTGGGGGTTCGAATCCTACCTCCACCCTGTGTGCATGGAGTTTGTATGTTCTCCCTGTGCTTTGTGGGTTTCCTCTGGGTACTCCGGTTTCCCTGTGACCCTGTCTGGGAGAACAGTGTAGAAAATGGATGGATGGATATATGGATGGATGGATAGATGTCCTTTGGACTTCTTGCATACTTGCAACAAACACACATTTCCACCACTATGGTAATTTTTTTTACCAGTGAAACAATATATATCGCTACAATGTCTATATTTTCCTAAATCAACTACATTATATGTAAGGTAGGTTTGACCTGTGATATAAAAGTGTTACATTGACTTGTGTATGTAAAGATTTTAGTTCCTGCCACTTTACCACCATCTGTTTTTGTTTGCATTCCTTGTGTACAGACACGAGTTAGTGTTTGCATTGCTAATAACTGAGATGCGGATGTGTTTGGTATTTCTTAAACCCCCTTCCCCCCCCCATTAACTCTCTTATTTATAAGATATAAAGTTTATTAAAGTTTATTATAAACCTTATAATTATACTACATTAGAGGTTTTTATGTGACCTGTCTACTGCTTCAGTAGCTGAACAGTACCTGAATCATCCACTAGAGGGCAAAGCAGTACTAAATCCCTTTTTTTTATTTGCAGAGGAAGTGGAAAGTCTGGGCCAATTATATTCTTCTTAAAATCTGTTCATCCAAAGAGATCATGTTATTCTACAAGAAATCAGAACAATATTATCAAACTTATCCTGCTTGTGTCAAACATAGCAAGCTTAGAATCTTGACAAACAGAACTTTGTTTATGACCATGTGTGATTTTCGAACCACAAAAAACGTTTGTACACAACTCGCAGGCATTTTTTGAAACCGTATACTGCTCAGAAGGATGACATGGTCTTGTGCAGAAACATTGCTGTAATTTGTGTAACTTTTTTTTTTGAAGGTATATTCCAAAATAATTGTCAATTATGACATAATAACGTATTATTTATCCAGCCCGTGTGTATAATTTGCATCTTCTCGCCTTGCTTTTGGCGATTTCCTCCGGATACTCCGGGTTCCTCCTCCAGTCCAAAGACATGCGTTGTGCGTGTCATTTCCAAATTGTCCCTAGTGTGTGAATGGATGTGTGAGTGTGTGTGTGTTTGTACCCTGCGATGAAGTGACAGATTTGAACACTTGCCAAAGTTCAAATGGCAAGATCTCTCATTTATTCAAAGAAACGCAGCATATATATCAGGCTTGACACACAACAGAGACAGTGGGTTTATTTGGAAGGGCATATTTGCATAAAACAGGAAGGTATGTAAATGTACAAATGGTGAGGGATTTTATCCAGTAAACTTATCAATATCCTTTAGGCATGAATTTTTTACTTCTGTCTCTAATTAATTTAGTCGAGCTTCAGTCATTTCTAAAGTGAAACCACAGGCACAAACAAAGATATCTCTACTTAGAGTTTGCGCAGAATCATACACACAGCCCAAAGATTAAAGCTTTCCTTAGAAGACACTCACTAATCAGGTTCCTCTGAATTTTTACTCTGAAGGAACGACATATCTAACTAGGCAGACTAAAAAAAGATCTGTATTGTGTTTCTTGTAAGATAAGAAGTCTAGTTACAAAGGTCACATAGATTACAGTTCTAATGGTTAAACCACCAGCATTTCTCAAGCATTTATTACTTAGAGACAACATTTTTTTGGAAGCTGCCAGTTCTAGAAAGTACTCAATCGTTTTACTTTCTCATGACATGGAAAGGAGATATTTTTAGACAGGTACAGCACTGTAGAAGATGAAAAGATTTAAACACTTTAAGGCCAGCATGCTTGATAAGGCATGGCTACGGGTTAGGAATTGGCCAATTTGTGCTATTTTCTATACCAAATACCAACAGGCTGAAGGTGAGGTCAAGGGTAGTGCTTTGTATATCAGACAAAGGCCTATACATTTGCGTTCAGCTCCTGTAAGTGAATAAATGGCCAGGAGAGAAATTCCAATAATATCAAAACAAATGGACAGATTGAGGACATTTGAAAGCTAAACATAGATGCTATAAGACATTATAACTACTGCATAGTGTATACAAATGTGCAGCAGTGAAGGGGACTTCATTTAGACTTAATAAAGAACAGAGACAGGCTCCATGATATAGAGTATGACAGAAAGACCTGCCAGGCATTTCCAGAACATGATAAAGCTCAAGGTGATGGATATCAAAGGTAAAATCCAAATGCTGAAGAATGTCATGAATGGCCATGGGCCATGTGAAGGTGCTCTTCTTTCAATGATTGAGAACATTGTTAATCAAGACCAGGCTTATGGTAAACCTCAATCATTTTAAACAATGGGTTAAGTATCTGTTGAGAACAGGTACTTTTATCTATCACATCCATCGAAGATGAAGTATCTGTCTGATACGTGATGAACAGTATGCTGTGAAAACTGATGAAATAAATGAATCTAGCAAAATGAAAGAATATAACAAAGTTTTAATCAGATTATTTTTCTTAGTAAGATGTAAAATTTCATTTCAGCTGTGACAGTTTAGGAGTTACTGTAACCCTTTCTCGCAGTACACCAGCATTCCCCAATGGCCAAATGGATATCGACTTATCGGACAATTTCAATCAGCATAAACAAATGAACTATTTTGGAAGTCTGTTATAAGATTTGTCAGGACACTGTTGTGTTTCTGTATGTAGAGTATCATGACTCTGTGGATGAGTATGAATATCCCTACTACCTTACTGTACAGTAGGTGAAAAGCAGTATGCCAAAGGAGTAGTATGTCCGAATTCTCAGTATTCATAAAACAGTAGGCGAGAAATTCCTGGATGATCTACTGCTTCCAAGATTCTGCAGCATGGAACCACTGGACACTGCGCTAGCCCATAAGGCTACGGGACTTGCATGGAAGAGGATTGTATTCATGCTTACTACTTATACTGATCAGTACGTACTGTATCAACGGCCGAGCAGTGGTACTGCCACATTACACAATTTTGGGCGGAGCCTGTGTGTAGCTGCTGGTGACCAGAGATAAAACAGACAGCACAAGTAAAGCCTCTTTTTTTTTGATATTTATACACCGTATACAACGTGACAATAAAATTGTAGCATTTTATAGAAAAGAAAAGAAATACTTATGAAAATCTGCAAATTCTTGCGCTATTAACTACCGTGGAGTGTGATATCAGAATTGAATTCAATACTGGGCCCGGGCACGTCCAAAACAGGCGTAAATTCCTTTTATTTATTTATTTTTTTAATATCTGCCTGCCACCATTTCTATGACAAATATACAGGTATAAAAATAACATTTTCAGTGAGCCTGTACAAGGAACAGCCTCATAGCTGGACTTGTGTGTCAGCCTCTGCTCTTGCATTCAGCATGTCCCCCTTTGACCACTGTCATTTTAAATTCTTACCCACTTAGAGTCTTTAATTAGCATTTAAAAGCCTTAGAGAGAGAGAGAGAGAGAGAGAGAGAGAGAATTCTGGGACAAGGGCTTCCTGTCTGTGTGCTTGTGTGCATGTTTTTACACCACTTTTGCATTGAAATTTGAATTTTGTGGAACAGATCCACGAAGTCATATCGAAAGTGGACGCAGGCCTTTTTAAGCCAGTACTCCATTTGTTCTCCACATTGAAGGTTCTACTGTATATTTGTACCGTATACTGACCTGATCAAAACAAAAACACACATTCCACGGCTTCATTAATAATTAACATTAGGCATGAACGCCACAATAATGATAATAATAATAATAATAATAATAATAATAATAATAATAATAATAATAATAATAATAATAATAATAATAATAATAATAATAACAATAATAATAATAGTTGGTCACAGTGGCTTAGTGGTTAGCACGCTTGCCTCACACCTCTGGGGTTTGGGGTCGAGTCCTGCTGCTGCCCTGTGTGTGGAGTTTGCATGTTCTCCTTATGCTTCAGGGGTTTCCTCTGGGTACTCTGGTTTCCTCTCCCAGTCCAGAGACTTGTGTTGGAGGCTGATTGGCATTTGCAAATTGTCCGTACAATGTGAAAATGCATGTGTCTCATTGTGCCCTGCAATGGGTCCCCTGCCTTGTGCCCCGAATTCCCAGGCTCCCCCATGACCCTGTGTAGGATAAGTTGTACGGAAAATGGATGGATAATAATAATAATAATAATAATAATAATAATAATAATAATAATTATAATAATAATTATAATAATAATAATAATAACAATAATAAACTGGAAATAATGCAGATTAAGTAATAAACACTTGCTTTTCTTGGTGTTTTTGTAAATGAGTAAAACACACCTGTTATAGGAAAATAATTAATGATGTGATGGGGCCCGATGTAAAACAGAGTTACTGTTACCACCCTGAAGTTCATACTTTTTATCCATTTATAGATATCATACCACTTTGTTCCCTTTTTTAAAATCTCTTAATCATTTATTTTATACTTAAAGCAGGTAAGCTAAAGGGAAATAGACTGAACTGGACTTTAATAACACATCTAAAGACGACACTTGGTATAGAAATATCCCCCCACCCCCCACCCCCTTCCCCCCTCTCTCTGCTGCAATCCGTCACTCAGACAGTGCGATTGAAGGTGAGACTCATTTGTCTTTGTTGGCTTGTTACTTTACATATGCACTAATTAGTCCAGAGAGGGTTACAAGAGCCAAGGCAAGAAAACATTCCTGCCTGTGTGTGTGTGTGTGTCTGTGTGTGTGTGTGCGTGTGTGTGCGTGACCCAGGTGCGCATGTCTGCCTGCATTAAACTCTAATAAAGCCGAGACGCCATGGCTCTGGAGAGAAGGCGCTTGGTTCTGATTACACCTGCAATTAAAATCAGTGAAATATTTCAGATGCCACAGTCATGATTAGGCTGAGAGAAATGCCAAGAAGGTAATAGAAGAGGAACAAGGAAAAATAAATCCATCAGAATAACCTTGACATACATGTGGTGTGTGTGTGTGTGTGTGCGTGTGTGTGTGTACACGTTATACACGTGAAAAACAGCTCTTTTCTCATATGTTTCCAAGAAGTGTGTTACATCCCTAGAGACTCTGTTCAGTTTTATTGTTGTGGAATGAAAAAAGAGACATCTTACACACACACACACACACACACACACACACACACACACACACACACACACACACACACACACACACACACACACACACACACACACTGTCATAAACACAGTGTATCATCCAGGTGAAACAGGTGCATAATTCACAGAGCCATGGTTGCATCAGTACTCACTTTATTTATTTGCATGCTTCATGAGAAAACTGTGAGTTGTTGATATGGGGAGAAAAAGTTGGCAGATTTGCTTTTCAACAGCACACAGAGGGTTAAAAAGACCATCTCACTCAGAGAGACACATCGATGTTTTCCGATATTCCAAGCTCACTTGCAGTGCTCATTGATTTCCATGGTGGAGTCTTGGTTTCTTCTCTCTCTCTCTCTCTCTCTCTCTCTCTCACACACACACACACACACACACACGTTCGGCGCCCCACATTTGTCAGCCGGAGAAGATGGATTTCTAAGCAAGAGCGTGTGTGAGCCACTCCATGTGCTGTGTTGCTCATTCTTGGCAGTCCTCTCTCCTCCAGCGTGTGTGAGTGTGACAGAGTGAAGGGTCTGTGTGTGTGTATATGTGTGTGTATATGTGTGTGTTCCACATCACCCGTTCCGAGGGGAGGAGGGGGGCTCTAACTGGCTGTTTGACATCAAAGAAGCAGCAGTGTGTGTGGAGAGAAGGGGATCTGGTGCAAGCCAGAAACGTTGAGTGAGGAGCGTTTAGGAGGTGTTGGACTCGTCCGTCCTGCCAGCATTACCTGAGCATCGTGTTACCTGCTGAGATTTTTTTTGGACGTCACCGGTGTGTAGAAGGAGCAGCATGGCTGTTCAACTGATGCCTGAATCTGCCGTCTGTCTCCTTATGGTGAGTAAAGCATGCGCACATACACATACACACACATACACATATACACACAGGGCTATATCCGCCACACCCTCTAGTAGTCTCTTCATTGGTCTGTCAATCTAGATCGCCCTAATGGAGTTGACCATTGTCCTCTTACTGTGCTCTGATCTCGATCTCAATCTCGATCTCTCCGTCTCTCCCTCTCTCCACCCGCCCCCCCCGCACACACACTTTGAGCACGTGCACCTCTGCAGTAGACCAGCTAAGCAGAACTGATGCAGCACACACACGACATCAGCAGCACACGCGTCTTCACATTTAAACCCTGCGAATGAATTCGCTTAGATTAGACACGAGTTATAACACCATATGTGACGCATACTGTACCTGAATATCATTAGCATATACATTGCGGTTTGCTCGTGACCTCACACACTGTCCGGAGTGAACAATATTTTAATGCTTGGTTGCTTGATGGAATTCAGATGATATGTTTGGAAACAGTGTATGACCTTGGCGGCTCCTGGACTAAAGATGCACCTTGTTTTGTTGACTTGGTGTGTGTGTGTGTGTGTGTGTGTGTGTGTGTGTGTGTGTGTGTGTGTGTGTGCGCAATGTAGAGTGGTCTGACATAAGGAAAGCATGCATTGGTGCGCACCCCCTACCTCACCTGTAATGGCTGTCTGTCTCCATGGCAATAGGCCATGCCTTTTCCTGAGGAAGAAAGAAAGAGCAATTGATAAAGCGAGCGAGAGAAAGAGAGTAGCAACTATCAGCTATACCTTGCCTCCTGTCTTACCCACACTCCAATCCCTATAAAAGCCTTCCACAACATTTAAAAAGTCCAAACACTCGCTCTCCTCACCGTCTTTTTATTTATTCCTAAAATGATTTATCCCTAGGTTTTTTGTTACGAATGCTGACATGCATAATATCGCTGTTTAACGCTACAGCCTGTATTCATAATCCATAAAAACGGGTCAAAACCAGCAACCATTTAAACAGATATAAAACAGAGATAAGACTTAATAATCCGTACAGTATTATTCCACTTCACAAACCCTAGCTAACGTTAGTGCGTGTGCTACGCGTGTGTTTGCGGCCGATACATGAGAAATCAAAATGAAAAGGCGGGACTGGAGGTTAATGTATCATCGAAGCGGAGTGATGGAAAGCCTGTCTCGGTTAGGGACAGACAGAAAAGAGGTAGCATTTATTCTCATATACTGCATACGAGAACGTTTATAATGACCATGAGGCGGGAATACACGCTGGATGGGAATCTCGTCTGGAAAAATTGACAGAGTTTGTATAGTCTCCTCATGTTTCGCAGGGTTTCCTTCCCCAGTCCAAAGACACGAGTCGTAGACATGCTGATCGGCATTTCCAAATTGTCCGTAGTGTGTGAATGCGTGTGGTGTGTGATTGTATACGGCGATGAGGGGTCCTGTACCTTGTGCCCCGAGTTCCCTGCTATAGGCTCCAGGCTCCCTCACGACCCTGTGTAGGATACGCGGTACAGAAAATGGACGAATGGATGCGTAATAACATATAACATATTAATTAATAACATATTAGTTAATATAGGGTTTGGAGAGGATCGAGTACAAGCTTGTGTTATTCCTTTGAGCAGTGAAACGTTCGGTCATGAAGAATGGAGTGGGATTTTAGCTAGACACAGAAACACGCTTTCACACAGAAAAGCGAGAGGAGAAGGAGAAGTAGCAGGTCAGTCGGTCTAGTTTCACAAAGCTCTTTCTCTCTCTCTCTCACACACACACACACACACACACAGCATTCAGACACACATGCACATAAAGTCGGACTAATTAAACAGAGTAATGTTTATGAAGTCATTATGATCAGATTTACCTCAGAGCATTAACATAATCTTACACACACACACACACACACAATGTCAGGGCTGCGCTCTCTCATGAAATATTAACCGGAATTTGTGCAGCTTTTGCCGGCTGATGAATATTAATGGTGTCTTTGCTACAAGCATTAATATTTCAGACCGCGTGTTTTAATTAAGTCACTTGACATTTGGGAGATGGACAGACCACAACAAATAAAACGCATCCTCAAGAACAACATAGAAACCTCTACCAAAACAGTAACACGTCAATTAAAAGTTGACACACCATAAGGTCTTGTGTTTTCCTCTTTCTGTCTTTCGGTCTGTCTCTCAGAGAGGGGACATCTGTTGATGAGTGAGTGCCAGATGAAGAGCCCTTACTTTTCTACCTCCCATTAGTGTGTCTGTTAAAGCAGAAAACAGAGAGTACTTCTCCTCCAAACATCCATTCATCTCTTTTCTCTCTCTCTCTCTCTCTCTCTCTCTCTCTCTCTCTCTCTCTCTCTCTCTCTCTCGCTTTCGCTCTGTTTTCTCTCCACCTCCTTTACCCTTGGGGAAGTCAAGTCCCTGGAGAGACGTTTTACAGCCCGAACACAATGACATCATTCCCGTTAGAACACCACGCTATTGATTGTCAGATACTGTAATCTCCGAGTACCGTTCACATCAAATCCAAGCAATCTAAATTATTTATGTGACATAACAAAGAATAACCAAGGCATGCTGAGCTGTTTTTGTGTTACATGTTTACACTGCATATCTGAGCATATTAAATGAGCAATGAATACATTTTCATATACACTGAATATGCAGATCACTTCAAACATGCTGCATCTACTTCGCTTTTTAATACTAAAATACTTTTACACGAGAGAGATATGAGTTACCCTTACAGAAAAGACACACGAACGCTCACTTTTTTAAAAAAAATCAGTGCAATTTTTATGTTTGGGCCTTTCTCATATGGGGTGTGTGTGTGTGTGTGTGTGTGTGTGTGTGTGTGTGTGTTTATGAATCATTTATTTAAATATATTCATATCATTAGTTTTTCATGTGTGATTGCTTTGCACACAATTCAAAAAAAAAATTTTTTACATTTGAATTTCTTATGATTCATCATTTATTCACGAGTGATTCTTTTTACGATTCATTTAATTATATGCTGTTTCGGTTCTATATGATTCATATATTTACAATGTTAAACATTTTACTAAGCATTCTTCACCCCTATTTTTACATATGACCGCCCCCCCACGCTTTTATCTGCAGCCATGATTTTTATTTTTTTTTATTATCAAATGATTAATTTATTCGTATTTGTGATTATTTTTTTTAAACATTAAAACCACTGACAGGTGAGGTGAATAACATTGATTATCGTGTACCCTTGGTACCTGCCAATGAGTGGGAGATATTAGGCAACAAGTGAACGAAGTTGATGTGTTGGAAGCAGGAAAAATGGGCAAGCGTGAGGATCTGAGTGACTCTGACAAGAGCTACATTGTGATGCCTGGACGACTGGGTCAGAACATCACCAAAACAACAGGTGTTGTGGGGTGTTGCCAGGGTGCCGTAGTTAATACCTACTAAAAGTGGTCCAAGAAAGGACGCATTCATGTGGATGTTACTTTGACACGCACCACCTATCTAAACATGGTTGCAGACCAATTACACCCCTTCATGGCAACGGCAGTGGCCTCTTTCAACAGGATAATGCACCCTGCAACACTGCAAACATTGTTTAAGGAGCAGACTCGGCTTCCAAATTCCCCAGAACTCAATACAATTGAGTGTCTATAGGACGTACTGGATAAACAAATCCGATCCGTGGAGTCCCCACCTCCAAGGAAGTGTAGACTTTCAGCTTTATTTCAAGGGGTTTAACAAAAAATATTGCGTCACCCATTTAGTAATTCCAGCCATTGTGTTTTTGAGTCAATACATTTTCACAGGCTCAAAAGTAATTGGTCAAACTAACCTAATCATAAATATTAGGATTATTTTTTTATACTTGGAATCTACATTTCAATCAATTCAATTCAATTTTTTTTATATAGCGCTTTTTACAATGGACATTGTCTCTAAGCAGCTTTACAGAAACATATAAACAATGGATACAGATTTTAAGTGTGTGAATTTATCTCTATTGAGCAAGCTGGTGGCGACGGTGGTGCGGAAAAACTCCCTAAGATTTTAAGAGGAAGAAACCTTGAGAGGAACCAGACTTAGAAAGGAACCCGTCCTCATCTGGGTGAAATCTGTTTCTGTTTCTATGTTCACGTGCCGATTGCTTCATTTCAAATCCATTGTGGTGGTGTACAGAGGCAAAATAATGAAAATTAGGTCACTGTCCGGACCGTATGATTGCATTGTATGTGATTTTGTAGGTCTTGTAAAAAAAAAAAAAAAAAAAACTCCAACAACAACAACAAGAACAAACAAATCTTTCATTAGGAACAAATAGAATGTTTAAAATGAACTAATGGAAAGGCTTCGGAGAAGAAAGTTGGAATTATGAAGCGTTGATGTGTTCGGAGAACCGCGTGCAATGCTCTGCTCTGTTTCAAACCCATGGCTATTTGTCTCGATGCCTGCATTTACAACTAGATCGATAACTCCCTCTCCTTTATCTTTGATCTAAAGCTGTTAACGGAATAGAAAGATCGAGAGCGATTAGGAGAGATCAACTCAAGCGGAAACCTCTCTCCTGTCTGATCTATATCTGTTATTACCACAGAACCAAATTCCTGTTGACACTGCTCATACACAGAATTACTGAATATTTCCACCAACGGTCCTGAAGTGTTGAAAGAACATCCTGTATAACTGAAAGAATTCACTGGACAGAATTCACTGTTTTCGGTTCTCCATGCAGCGAATGTTGGCGATCGTTCGTTCTTGCTCTGCTTTTTTGATCTTCTTCGTCTTCACCAGGAAAATGAAGCACACTGTGAATGATATTTCTGCAAGCGTGAGGTTCTTTTTCTCACATGGTATATTTAGGTTCGAGCGTATGTACGAGCAGAGCCTAATAGGATTAAAGTCCAAACGCAGCAGGGAACCTCGCTGAATAATAAAAAAAAAAAAACTAAAAAGAAAACCCTCTCTCATACTCTCTCAGTTTTTTTCCCTGTCACTTGGTCATATAGTGGATTACACTGAAATGCTCGTCATAGAAGTGCAGTTTCTTGTTTCGCATACTGTTGCTTGAAATGATTCACATGACTGCTCAACATGGCGCCCTACAGTATGTGTAGGATGTCTAGGAAACAGTAGAAGAGACTATCTAAGATTAGAAAGCGTAATATTGTTCTCGGTGAGTGCAAAGGTGGCATGTTGGAATTGGAGCTTAGTGAAAGCAGAGCAGGTCTATGGGGGATTTGGGGAGAAATAGAGGAATGGTAATCTCCTTTAAGCTCTTCTGATCTGCCAGGGCTTTTCACTAGAACAGATCCAGTTGTGCAGGAAAGAGAGCATTTCCTGAGGGAAAACACCAGGGTATTAACAAAATGTCTGTAAACACAAGTAAGGGGCTTTGCATGCCAAAATGGATGCATTTCATTTGTTTAACAGATGGCTGAAAAGACTAAATATACGAAAATCAGCATTTGGTGCACAGGGGAAAGTTATATCTAAAAATTGTTTTGTGGAGAATATTTTTGCCAGGAAAAGATGAGTTTAAAGCTTCTTTAATGTTAACTTCAGAGGAAAAGAACATGTCTAATGAGCAATTTGAATGTGTATATTAATGGACAGACTCAATTTTGAAGCACAGAAAAAAAGTATACACTAAAAATTCTTACACTAACACATTGGCTATGATTACAGTTGAGGTCATATGTTTACGAATCTTAAAAAACATTAATAATAATAATAATAATAATAATAATAATAATAATAATAATAATAATAATAAAATGGCATTTTGTTTTTTTATTTAGTTCTGCCCTGAATAAACTATTTCACATAACACATTTCTACATATAGTCCACAAGACACAATAATAAGTGAATTTACACAAATGAACCACATTAATATTGCATTTTCGTTACCTGGATGATCGACGACTGTGTTTATGTTTTGGGAGAGTTGTTCATGAGTCCCTTGTTTTGTCCCGAGCAGTTAAACCACCCACTGTTCGGTGTAGATTGTTATTATTTTGTCTTCTGGGAAACATGTAAATATCCTATGTAGCTTCTGAATGGCAGTACTACATGATAAGATAATAACTATCTACAGTGTTCATCCCCTCAGTTGTCCCCAGAGTGAAAAGATAAAAGATGGATCTTGACATCATATAGACACTGCTGTAAAGGGCTCAAATATGCAGAAGATGCTGGAAAAGCAAAGAATGTGCAGGACCTGGGGGATTTTTCTGAAGAACACTGGGTGGTTTAACTGCTCAGGACAAACAAGGGACTCAGGAACAACTCTCACAAAATATAAAAACATACGTTGATTGAGTATGTGTGTGTGTGTGTGTGTGTGTGTGTGTGTGTGTGTGTGTTGTGTGTGTGTGTGGTGCCCTGTGATGGACTGGTGTTGGATAGATCTAGGGTGTATTCCTACCTCTTGCCTGGCATTTCTGGTGTAGCGTCCAGATCCATCACAGCCCTGACCAGAAAAAGCACTGCCTGAACCCGAAATAAACTTCATTTAAGTGCATCCTAAACTTTGAAAATCTCCATTTCCATTAAAAATTCCATTTCCATTGCTTGGCATCCAAATGAAAATTATGCGCACGCAACACTTAAATAGCATTAAGTGTCAATATTGCCATAACAGCACAAAGCTTGAGTCCTGTCCAAGTGTTAGTTCAGCACATTAGCCAGGTGTTTAATGACACTGCTTATGTTTTTATCAGGTCCTAAACGATGTCTGCTTCAGCAAAATGTCCTTCGATGTCCTTAATGTACAGAAAACGAGGAGAATTTCTGACCACGGTGAAGTTTACTTAGCATTTGATATTGCTCTAGCTTCAACCGAAGAAGCCTTGGTTGTTAAAAATAACAGAATACTTTGTACACAGTATACAGTGTCCATCCAAAAAGCAGATACACGTCAGATATGAGATGGTTCAGCCGACTAGAGGAACTCTGTTTTTTTTTTTTTTGTTGAACACACTGAAGCGTGATGAGTTCTAACATAGCAATTGAGCATTTATGTGAACGGGTGAGGTTAAAGCATAAAATGGCTCCAGGCAGCACGTCTTGTATGATTTTACAGATCGCTGTTTTTCTTTCTCTAGTTTGACAAACGAAAAATATTCACGTGTTTGGGTCATTTATAAAGCCGGGGTTTCAAGGGCATAGAATTGAATTGCTTCTTTTTTTCCCTTTCCATCATCCAGGACTCAATTTGTGGAGGAATGTGAGAGGATGCCAGACCACCAATTAAAAAAAAAAAATCTCCCATCCCCATTAGATGGATTGATTGTACTGTATTATATGACTTAGAAATGCATCATTAATATTTTAAACCCATTTCCAAGGCCACCTTTTCCTATTGAGGAGATGGAAAAGTAGAAATGTGATGCTTTCATTTTGATAACGTACAGTGTTGGGTGGTTTTGACAATAAGCTTTAGCATGATCTGTATCATTTCTTTAAGAAAAAAAAACAACAACTCTAGACGACAGAACCAATAAAACATGTAAAAAAAAAAATAATAATTAGTTTGGATTCAAATATTATTATTCATTCATTCATTGTCCCAGTGGCCTAATGGATAAGGCATTGGCCTCCTAATCCAGGGATTGTGGGTCTCGGGTGTGCGGGAAGCATAGTGGCGCAGCGGAAACGTGCTGGGCCCATAACCCAGAGGTCGATGGACCGATGCTATAATTCTTGGGGTGGCCGTGGCTCACTTGGTAGAGTGTGTTGTCCACTAATCGTAGGGTTGGTGGTTCGATTCCCGGCCTGGATGACTCCTCAAGTGAAGTGTCCTTGGGTAAGATACTGAACCTCAAGTTGAAGTGGATGGAAACCGGAGAAACCCTGAGGAAACCCACATAGACATGGGAAGAATATGTGAAACTCCACACAAGACACACTCAAGCTCAGGATTGAACCTTGGTTCCTGGAGCTGTGAGCCTTCCAAATGTAATAATATTTATTAGATTTAATATCTAACACTGTGGGGGGCATGGTGCCCTAGTGGTTTGCACATTTTGCCTCGCCCCTTCACGGTTGCGGGTTTGATTCCTGCATTGTGTGCACAGAGTTTGCATGTTCTCCCCGTCCTTCAGGGGTTTACTCCGGATACTCTGGTTTTCTCCCCCATCCAAAGACATGCACTGTAGGCTGATTGACATCTCTAAATTTGTCCGTAGTGTGTGAATGTGTGTGTGATTGAGCCCTGCGATGGGTTGGCACCCCGTCCAGGGTGCCCTGAGTCCCCTGTGATAGGCTCCAATCTCCCTGCGACACTGCGTAAGATAAGAGGTACAGAAAATGTATGTATGGATGGATGAATCTAGAGCTATCCTGATGAACTGGTGAACTGGTTTATACAGATTTTCCCTGTTCTGATAGATCACTATAGAAAGAACTCACAGGTTACTGAATGAGCGCAGTGCTTGCACCGGTGATGTCATCGGCGACCCACCACCGTGTGCTATGATGAAGTACATAGGGAAGGTAATAAAACTTTCATTAGAGATGCACAGAGCATTGCCTCTTCATTATTATGCTTTATAGGATGTGGGAGTCTGTGGAGAATAATGGAGAGGAATAGATCTGCTTTCTCTCTCTCTCCCTCTCTCTCTCTCTCTCTCACTCTATCTCTCTCTCTCTCTCGCTCTATCTCTCTCTCTCTCTTCACACACACACACACACACACACACATTGCAGTCCCGGATCTAGGCTCAGCAACTGGTCTAATGATATTCTGCTGCTTGTGTACAGTAAAAGGAGGGGGGTCACATTAGATTAGAAGTCATTTTAAATTCACAGACAAGATCATACACACACACACACACACACAAAAAAAAAAAAAAAACAAAAAATTTTTACATTAATTTTTTTTAAATTAAGTTTAAACATAATTACGGTACTGACCTTCTGTTGCTTTGGCTTCATGGTTTTGTGTATGCAGTGATATGTGTTCAGTGTGTGTGTGTGTGTGTGTGTCTGTGTGTGTATGTATGTATGTGTGTGTGTATGTGTGTGTGTGTGTGTGTGTGTGTGTGTGTGTGTGTGTGTGTGTGTGTGTGTGTGTGTGTGTGTGTGTGTGTGTATGTATGTATGTGTGTGTGTGTGTGTGTGTGTGTGTGTGTGTGTGTGTGTGTGTGTGTGATCACATTTTAGTTGATATATGGTGCTATGTGGAGCACCTCTCACGGAGTTCAACAGCTCAGCAATTCAGTACATATTTCATACACACACACACACACACACACACACAACAAAAACCATGTGGGAGGAGAATATTATTATAGAATTGACCGCTGAGTCACACTGCAATACCTCATTGCTTATCAGTGTGCAGACTCTGTCGTATTTGTGACACTGACATACAGCGGGGGAAATAAGTATTGAACGCGTCAACATTTTTTTCAGTAAATATATTTCCAATGAGGCTATTCACATGAAGTTTTCACTAGACATCAGTATTAACTCAAGAAATCCGGAAATATACAGAATTCACCACATTAAAGTCTATAAATGAAGTTATGTGTAATAAAGAAGAATAACACAGGAAAACGTATTGAACACGCTAACTAAAATGTATTTAATATTTAGTGGAGGAGCCTTTGTTTGTAATGACGGCTTCAAGACACTTCCTGTATGAAGAAATTAATGGGCCGCAGTATTCAGGTGTGATTTTGGCCCATTCTTCTAAACATATTGTCTTTAAATCTTGGTCAGTTGGATTCGAGTCAGGTGATTGACCGGTCCATTCTAACACCTTGATTTTCTCTGACATTCCTTGATTTTTCTCATTCTAACACTTTTTTCTCTGAAACCGAATGAGTTTCCTTTGCTGTATACTTTGGATCGTTCTCCTGCTGGAAGCTCCATCCACTTGTCATCTTCATCATCCTGGTGGATGGCAGCAGATTCTTCTCAAGAATCTCCCGGTAAAAAGCTCCATTCATTGTTCCTTCAGTTATATGAAGTCTGCCAGTATCATGCGATGATAAACAGCCCCACACCATGAAGCTTCCACCTCCACCCTTCACTGTTGGTATAGTGTTTTTAGGGTGATGTGCAGTGCTACTTCTTCTCCAAACATGGTGTTTAATATGACAGCCAAAAAGTAAAATTTTGCTCTCGTCTGACCAGACTACACTCTCCCAGTATTTCATAGGCTTGTTCAAATGAGTTGTAGCAAACTTTAAACGAGCTTCGACATACCTTTTCTTTAGTAATGGAGTCTTGCAGGGTGAGCGTGCGTAGTGGAAGACATTGTCTATTGTTTCCTCTGTGACGATGGCACCTGCTGCCTCCAAGTGTTTCTGGACCTCTTTCTGAGGGGTCTTTGGCTCTTTGGCTCTGTGCGTGGCCGGTTGATGACGCAGTGATGTTGCTTCCACTTGTGGATAACTTTTTGTCAGTCAAACATTAGGCTCATTATTGAAACGTGTACAGTTGTATATAATTATGGCTATTTATTGCTACCATATAAGATTTGCTCCTGAACTTTCCAATAACAGAACACATTAGGTCCAAGTTTATATTATTTATAGGCTACTTGTTTTTCATTTAATAAGACATTTAATTCAGGAGACCAATCAAACAGGCTAATATCTATAAGAACTCAGTAATAAACAAACAACTTTGATCATGGTGAGTTGTGATTTCCTCCAGTGTATTAATATAAAATATATCACAGACCCCGTGAGAATGAGAATTTGAAAAAGATATGATCATCTCTACTGTTAATGTCAATTATAGGCACATTTAATGTCTATTATAGGCCCATGTTGTGTTTATTATAGGCGCATGTAATGTTTGTTATAGGCCCATGTTATGTTTATTATAGGCCCATGTTATGTCTATTGAAGGCCCATGTTATGTCTATTATAGGCCCATGTTATGTCTACTAAAGGCCCATGTTATGTCTATTATAGGCCCATGTTATGTCTATTATAGGCCCATGTTATGTCTATTAAAGGCCCATGTTATGTCTATTATAGGCCCATGTTATGTCTATTAAAGGCCCATGTTATGTCTATTATAGGCCCATGTTATGTCTATTAAAGGCCCATGTTATGTCTTTTATAGGCCCATGTTATGTCTATTAAAGGCCCATGTTATGTCTATTATTGGCCCATGTTATGTCTATTAAAGGCCCATGTTATGTCTATTATAGGCCCATGTTATGTCTACTAAAGGCCCATGTTATTTCTATTATAGGCCCATGTAATGTTTATTATAGACCCATGTTATGTTTATTATAGGCCCACATTATGTCTATTATAGGCCCATGTAATGTTTATTATAGGCCCATGTAATGTTTATTATAGACCCATGTTATGTCTATTATAGGCCCATGTATTACATAAATGCATACAACCTCTCAATCTCTTAAATAATTATAATTCCGAATTCAGAAGCCATTTTTAAAGGAACGGACAGCTCGAATCTGTGAAACTCAAGCTTTCTTGTATCCTTGCTCAAAGCCTTCACTTTCTATATGATGGAACGCACATGTTAAAACGTGTTAATAACTACATGATGCAATAGACATGTTATTACACTTTAATAGACTATATGAAGTAACATACATGTTAATACTTACATAATGTAATACAATTTCTAATACATATTAGTACACTATATGATGTAATACACATCTTAATGCATGTGAATACACTTATATGATGTAATAGACATCAATTACACTAACTTAAATAATTATGTTTTCTATTTATTGTATATATTTATTTCCTAAACGTAAACCTGATCCTGTATAAGAAGTAGCATGTGACTAGAGCTGTCTTCACACTAATAAGATTTAACTTAATCTACTAGAGTAAGGCTTTTAGGTTTTGACTGTGTGGGCGTGTGTGTGTGTGTATGTGTGTGTCTGTGTGTGTGTGTGTGTGTGTGTGTGTCTGTGTGTGTGGTTAATATTCTTCAGTATGACATCATGTAGAAGCTCCTAGTCAATTGCAGAAGAGAAGTGGAATAGGAGTGAGGGGGTTTGGGGTTCATGGGGTTTCATGGGATTTAAAGCCTCACTCACATTCAATTACACCCACACCCCTCGCGCCCCGCACCCCACCACCACCACCACCACCACCACCACACATCATTATTGTTACACCTGCTTTTTAACATGCCAGGAAGGCTTGCCTCTAAATTGATTCATCTTTCGTTCATTGTCAGTCTTTAATCGGCGTCCTTCAGAGTCCAGAGAAAAGCCGCAGAATAAAACTGACTCAACTGAGAGAGATTCATTTAATAAATAAATAAAACTATAGACATGAAAAAGCTTTTCATTATGTATTATACCACTGTTATGGGTCAATAGACAAATTTTGAGTTTGTGTGTGTGTGTGTGTGTGTGTGTAGGGAAATAGATTTTCAGTATTTCTGGATTAAATATCATGATTGGCTAAGCAGATCGATGGAGTGTTCATCTCACACTGCCTGTTTGAGTGTTATAGATTTCTCCCTCTCTCTCCCTCTCTCTCTCTCACTCTCTCTCACTCTGTGTGTGTGTGTGGGGGTGGGTGGGTGGTTACGTGCACGTGTCCATATGTGTATGTTTGTGTGTGTTAGAGTAGGGAAAGAGGGAAAAGAAGGCAATAATGTCACAGTACACACTCTGATTAGTTGGAGTGAAATGCAGGAGTATATTTATAGGATTTCACTCAGTAGGGGTGGAGCAAAGCTCGGGTGTATTGGAAAATGAGAAGATCTTCACCACATGATTTTCTGTAATGATGCTATTTGTGCATCGCTCGTTTCAATCTATTTCGCTGCACGAGGATAAGCACATAGTTCATGCGTGCATGTGGTAAATGCGATCAGAATACGAGTAGACACTGTTCTTAAAGAAAGGGATCTTTCTTCTAAAAGAACGGTTTCAGCTACTTCTTTAATGCTGATGTAATACCAGGGTCAAAAATGTTCCGTTTTGTATTGTTTCTTGCAAATAGGTCTCACTTCAATTGATTTTTCATTGTAATTGTACTTCAGTTGTTATTTGTGTCGTAAGTTTAAGATTTTCATTTGAGTATAGAATTGCATTACTAAATAATCTAAAACTATGGTCTTGGACAACATGATATCCATTGCTAAGTAGTAAACATAGCATGAGTCTTAATAAGAGAATCATTTTTTTAAAATTACATTCAAAATGGATTGTGAGGAATGAAAGTAAGATGCAGTTTTAAGCATACAATTCATTGGAACAGTGAGAGTGGGGCAAAAAGCAGCCTTAAGTGACTTTACATCTAAGTGCTCCCCAGGGTTTCCTAACCAGAAGCTCACAAGTAAAACACTAAATTGATTAAAGATGATTGTTATGGTATTGCCAAAAGGGGCGCAGAACTACACTACCCATCAGCCCTTGCACATCACGTCTCACTAATAACTCTCAGCAGTGGCGTACCTATGGAGCAGACAAGGCAGGCAATTTCCTGTTGCCCATCATTTAAATAATCAGAAATTTCTCATCAACTCCCTTAAAGGAGGCCCGTTTGCCAGGCGTTATCACGTTTGAGGCTTGTTTTTTGCTCCTGCGCCACCCCGGAACTGTGTCTCTTGCTCCCGTGAATCGATACTTTACGTTAGCTCATACGTCAGTTCAAGGCATTATCCTGGCCTGGGTATTTCAAACTATAGCCCCAAATAATTCTCCACATGGAGCGGTTTGTCACTATGTAAAACAGTATGTCAGTAAAAGAAGACGGCCTGTAATTTTATATCTTCAGTGAACAGAGGCGAGACCAATGAGGCAGGTTTTACATGTAAACACGTGGAAATACTCGTGTCTTTTTGGCTGATAGTCTCTCAATTCTGCCAAACGCTCGCTCACACAATCAGTGTGAGGAAAAATAGATATACTCTGATTTTTTAAAATACCAGTAAAGGGGTTGAAACCAAAACAGTAACATCCTCTCATGCTGAGCAGGAATAAAAGGCGTGTAAATGTCTATATGACTTCCAAGTTACGTGAACATGATATGAGTAGAGTATAAGGACAGATAAATCTACTTCACTTGGCACTGTAGCAGCTGAACCCATAAAATGATAGCTTAATTGTGTCTCCCTTTGGCTAGCAATACCAAACTAGTCTTGTGTTAGATAGGCAAACAGTGAAAACATCCCAAGGGCAAGTTTTATTATAAATCCAACTTTTTGTCCAGTTTTCACATTTTTAAGCAATTAGAACTCACATGCAAGAAAACAATGCATGTAAACCATTTAGAAGTACATTTTAAAATGTTTTTTGATGGAAAAGATTCTGGGCTTAGCCCGGGATGATTAGCAGCCCAGCTAATGCCCCTGGTTACTAGGTTATTTAATATTAGTTGAAGATGGACTGGATTTTGTTTCAGAAGATGGATTTTGTTTCATCACTGAGGTTTGATTTCCTATTTGTAAAACACACCATGAAGCTGTAAAAAATAAACACTATGTCCTGTTAGATATGTTTTGACTGTTTGTATGATTATATCTGTATAGGAGACTATGAAATATTTTGATAAAATGTTCATATTTCACAAGGGGAAGGGACACCGTTTTCAGCAGTTGTAGGGTAGCACTTTTCTTGATTTATTTTTCTACGTTCTTACAAGTGTTTTCAATAAAGCAATGAAATCTTTGAAAGATGTGTCTACTGCATTTACTTTGCCTGGAACCCCCACATACTCTAGGTTCTCCTCTGCTCTCACCTGTGTTTCGTTATGCCTTATTAGCTGCACTGTTAAAGTTCTAGTGTTTCAGCGGTCGTGTCTCAATCAGCTTCCTAGCACCCTAGGTTGAGTATACTGTGTACACGAGTTCTGGCACTGGTAAGGACCATGGCTCACTACACATTGGGCCACTGATGAGTCAATTTCCCCCAACATGACTACATACTCACTTTGGAAAACATCAACACTGGCATTTATCACCAACAGGGAGGACCAATTTTTAAAAATATTATATGTCATATAAATTTGTTCAAGCAGTATTTTTTAAATCATTAAACACTTCGATTCAAACGAACAGTATATAGAACGTATATAGAACTAACATAAGTAATCATTTACTACAGACCTACAGAACAAGAGCTGTAGAGAGCTACAACAATGATAACAAGCTAATTACTTAATGATAAATAAGCTACTTACTTCTTTGTAGACAAAGTTGGCTGAGAATGCATTCATCGTTTTTTTTTTTCATAGTTTTTTTCTCTTTCCCTTACTGGAAATGATGTCATTTCCATTTCCATTTCATTGGTGCATTGTGGGATTTTTCCATCCATCCATCTTCTACCGCTTACTCATGATCATGGAGCCTATCCCAGGAACCTGGAGCCTATCCCAGGGAGCATGGGGCACAAGGAGGGGTACACCCTGGACAGGGTGCCAGTCCATCACACAATCACATACACACTCACACACCCATTCATACACTATGGACGCTTCAGACACACCAATCTGCCTACCACGCATGTCTTTAGACTGGGGGAGGAAACCGGAGTACCCGGAGGAAACCTTTAGAGAACATGCAAACTCCATGTAACACACATGGCCCTGGCGGGAATCGAACCCCAGACCCTGGAGGTGTGAGGCGAACATGCTAACCACCAAGCCACCGTGCGCCCTTATTGTGCGTGGTGTGCATTTAGGGAGCATGTTAAGGTAGAAGTGTTTGTACAGAAGTGGCACATTTAGAGTTAACATCGGTAGGAGGTGGCATCAGAGGCATGGGGATAGTGCCAGTGTATGTATGCCCGGACCCATCTGCCTCACGACAGATGGCTGATACACAAATCACCCACCTGCCGATGCCTGTTTCTTGTTCAAAAAACTGCTTAAATCAACATATTTTTATTAGGTGATTTTATTTTCTAATGATAGACAGCCATGCTCTGTGTTGGAAAAAAAATCAGATCACTTTTATGTTCAGTGTATTTGTTTAGGAAGGTCTGTAACAAAACTTCACTGGTCTTTATGTATTGGAGATTGCAACGATTCCCTTGAAGCGTAATGAAATATTAAGGACAACAGCAAAGAATCTGGAGCTAATCACTGATCTTTTGAAGTACTGGCTTGTTCAAACGTAATGTAGATTGTGGATGTTGTTTTATGGAGATTGTGATGCATGCTTATAGCCAGCAAATGACAATCCATGCTGAAAACCTGGCAACCAGGATAGAAACCACTTCAGCAAAGAGAAAGAAAACACTTAAGATCATACTTAAGAACAATTTCCGATATCATTGTTGGTATATCTGAACAATCAAGCATCATAAGTTTGACCAGACTGAGTGTAAATTTGAGAATACCTTTGGAACAGCCTAAAAATCAGGAACAATGCATTCACTTCATTTCCTCTCTATCCTGAGCTGTAACTGTGCCCAAAAATGAAACTGGACTAAACTGGTATACCATGTGGTGAATGTAGATATAAGTTTGTCTGTATGTACATCACCTCTAGAGGGAGCTGGAGGATAAACTATGGGGAGACTCAACAGATCTGCAACACACTTCACACTGCACATGTGAAAGGGCAGTCATTCTTTTGGCTTTACTCAAAACATTAATTTCACTGGTCAGTGATGAGGAACTACCACTTTGTTCGTATTTACTCATTTCATGCCTCTGGAGTTTCATTATTATATCCAGATGTGGATTATTCACATCAAACACAGTGGGAAATACATCCGTGACAAACCAAAAACATTGAACACTTCATTTCAACATACTTCAGACATATATTTAATCAGTTGTCAGGCCTAAATGTCTTGACAAGCCACGTTTGACCATCAAAATGTTTCCGATACATTATCATAGCATGTGGTACAATAGTAGTAGCAGCGATATTGGTAGTAGTGATAGTAGTAGTAGCACAATAATAGTAGTAGTGCTAGTAGTAGTAGAAGCAGTAGTAGTACTAGTAGTAGCAATAGTAGTAGTAGAAGTAGTAGTAGTAGTAGTAGTAGTAGTAGTAGTAGTAGTAGTAGTAGCAATAGTAGTAGTAGTAGCAGTAGCAATAGTAGTAGTAGAGTAGTAGTAGTAGTAGCAGTAGTAGTAGTAGTAGTAGTAGTAGTAGTAGTAGTACACACTGTAACAGTAGTAGCAGGAGAAAAAGTAGTAGCAGTAGTAGTAGCAGAAGTGTAGTAGTAGCACAAGTAGTAGTAGCAGGCACAGTAGTAGTAGTAGTAAGTAGTTAGTAGTAGTAGTAGTAGTAGTAGTAGCAACAGTAGTAGTAGTAGCAGTAGTAGTAGTAGCAGTAGCAGTAGTAGTAGTAGTAGTAGCAGTAGTAGTAGTAGTAGTAGTAGTAGTAGTAGCAGTAGTAGTAGCAATAATAATTGTAACAGTAGTAGCAGGAGAATTAAAAGTAGTAGTAGTAGTAGTAGTAGTAGTAGTAGTAGTAACGGTATTAGTATTAATACTAGTAATAGTTAGATCGAAAGATGCAGGCTATTTGACGGTACCTCGAGATCATGATCCTTTCTGATCTCCGGAGCTGCCTGATCTTTTTCGGATGTCCTACCTCTGGATGGAGCTCTAATCTACACCAATTCCAAACTGCTGGGACTACAGCTGCTTCTAAGGCCATACAGACTTGATATACGTCAATAATGAACTTTTTCAAAATATCTGTTGTTACCCAGATGGACCAGATGCACCTTAAAATATCCCTCTTAAAATATCCTAGGGAGTTTTTCCTTGCTACTGTCGCCAATCAGTGGCTTGCTCAGTTGGGATAAATTCGCACCTTTAATGTAGGTACAGCAATATTGGTAGTAGTAGTAGTAGGAGGAGGAGGAGTAGAAGTAATAGTAGTAGTAGTACTAGTAGAAGTAGCAGCAGTAGTAGGTACGTAGTAGTAGCAAAAATTGTAGCAGCACAACACCATTATTATCACACATTATTAATGTTACTACTACTCTGTCACCACCACCAACACCACAACCACACCTTGTAGTAGAGTAGTAGTAGCGCCGCTGCTGCTGCTGGGCGCAGCAGCAGTAGTAGTAGCAGTGTTGCCGCGCGCGCGCGTAGCAGCAGCAGCAGCGTTGCTGCCGTAGCAGCAGCAGCAGCAGCAGCAGTATAGCGCAGGCTGCTGCTGTGCTGCTGTTGGCAGCAGTAGCAGTAGTAGTAGCGTTGTGCTAGCTGGCAGCAGCAGCAGGCACCGTTGCCAGCAGTAGTAGAGCAGCGAACGTGCTGCGTAGTAGCACAGCAGGGCGCGTGTGTTGCCAGTAGCAGTGTGTAGTAGATATAGTAGTAACAAGTTGCGCGTTAAGTAGTAGTAGTAGTAGCAGTAGTACCAGCAGCAGAGTGGTGGTGGTGACGTGCAGCAGTAGCATATAGTAAAGACAGCTTGCGCTCCGTTGTAGTAGTAGTAGAAGTTTACAGTAGTAGCAGCAGCAGCAGCAAAACCAGTAGCAGCAGTAGCAGCAGAATGTATCATAGTAACAATAGTATGAGTAGTAGTAATAGAGCAGTAGTAGTAGTAGCAATATTGGTAGGAGTAGTAGCAATAAGCAGTAGCAACAATAAGGCAATATGGTAGCAGCAGCAGTAATAGAAGAGAAACAGCAACAATAGCAACTCACATCATCACTGTCACAACCATATTGCTACCACCATCACTACTACTACTACCATTACTACAACTACTACCGCTACCACCGCTGCCGCTACACAACCACTACTACTGCGCCACCACTACCACTACCGCCAACTGCGTTACCGCTACCACCGCCGCCGCTACTAACACTAAACACACCACCACCATACCACCATCACACTACCAACACCACAGCTACCACCACAATAACAATACCCACCCTACTACTCCTTCTCCTTCTCACTTACTACCACTACTACTACCGCTACTAAACACCACCATTACATCACTACAAATTATAATGCTACCTTAATATTACCTCTCTCTTCTTCTCCTTCACTAAAACAATACCACCAATATTGCTTCCACTACCACCGCCGCTACCACCAATATTGCTGCTTCCACCACCACCGCCGCTACTAGAATATTGTTAATACCATTATACCACGCTACGACCAACACCACTACACCACCACTACCACCCCGCCACAACCATTACCATCATACATTACTACGCCACTACCGCCGCATATTATTGCTACATCACTACCATTACTCTACTACTACACTCACCACCACCACTACCTAGTGTTGCCACTACTACCACTGTATCTGAGCAACACTATTATTACACCACACACACATTACTACTACTACCGCCACCACCACCACCATACCACTGTTGCGCCGCCGCTACTAGTGTAGCAGCATAGTGCAGCAGTAGTAGCAGTAGAAGCCATTAACAATAGTACTATTTTCCTTGCATTATTCCCCAAACGAAAGAGCGCCAGAAAAAATGTAAATGTAAATCTAAATCTACTATAGTAGCAAAGCAGTATGACAACAACAATTGTAGTAGTAGTAGTACAATATTGCAAAGTAGTAATAGCACAGTATTAGTAGTACTAGTAGCAACAAAACTTTGTAGTAGTAGTAGCAGTAGTAGTAGTAGTAGTGGTAGTAGCAATAATTGTAGTAGGTGAGTAGGAGGTAGTTAGCAGCATATTGGAGAAGATAGGTGAGTTGGTAGATATAGTAGTAGTAAACAAAGCAGTAGTATAGAGATGTAGTAGAAATATAGTATAGTAGTAGTAGTAACCATAGTAGTAGCTTAAAGAAACGTAGTAATAGTATACAAAAAATGTTAGTAGTAGTAGAGTAAATGGTCATAGTAACAATATAGTACTACACCACCAGCAGTAGATAGTAGTAGTAGCATTGAGTACAATAGTAGTAGTAGTAGTAGTAATAATTGTAGTAGTAGTAGTAGTATGTGTAGTAGTACAGCAACAAAAATTGTAGAAAGAGAACAGCTAGTAGCAGTAGAATAAGTAGTAGTAGTAGTAGAATATGTGCTATATTATAATATGATGAGTACAACAAAATATAGTAAGAGCTATAAATATATAGGCATAAAGGTGTAAAAATATTTATAAGTAGAAAATAATATAAGAGTATGTAATATAGTAATAGTAAGTAGTAGTAACAATAATAATTGTAGCAGTAGTAGTAGTAGTAGTAGTAGTAGCAGTAGTAGTGGTAGTAGAAGTAGTAGTAGCAGCAGTAATGGCATTAGTAACAATATTATAACTACTGGTATTAGTGGTATTAGTTTATATGCAAAACCGGACATGACATCATATCCCTCCCCATTGATTTTTCATATACAGATTAACGCATTCTTTAAAATGTTTTTTTTTTTTTTAATTGGTACTGAGCCTAAATGTTATATAAGGTTTGTGCGCACTTGTTAGTCATTCCCTTGCTATTTGTCTGCAACCTGCTTGTGAGATCAAGGTGAATTCGCATGCTGAAGCTTTAGGCTAGCTGCACGATTAGCCAATCAGATTTCAGTTGCCAATTGTTAGTTTAGCTTTGGCCAATCAGCCTAGAAATTTTTATGCTGCATCTTAATACAGTTTGAAAAAAAATCTTTATAAGGACAACGTTTTATTGTTAAATAAATCATTTAAATTAATTTAATTGGTAGCATTTGGCAATAGGATTTTTTATTTTAATTTGTTTATTTCTATATTTGTTTTTTGTTTGTTTATTATTATTAATATTATTATTTATTGTTGTTGTTGCTTTTGATGGTGGTGGTGGTTATAACAACACAGGCTTGGACGCAAAATGTGTGTGTGTGTGTGTGTGTGTGTGTGTGTGTGTGTGTGTGTGTGGTCTCTGTAATGATTATATCTGATTGGACAGGACCAGCTGGAGGTGCTGCTTGTATGATATCTCACAGCTGCAGAGTAACAGCGGGAGGCTGCATGTAAAAGACTTAACACTATGTGCAATTTGTCATCAGATTATTCAAAGCAACATATAATTTTTATTCTTGTGATTACTACACAAGGTTTATGCTTCCATTCTATTCCTCCATACCTAAATGTTCATGTGTGCGATGCCCCTTGCATACAGGGCTATTTGGGATGTGTAATATTGAACTGCAGCACAGATACACAAACACACACAGCTATGAACCTTTAGTGTGTGTGTGTGTATGTGTGTATTTGTCTATATGATGAAAAACAGTCCATCACAAACCCAACCTTACTGAATCCCAAAAGGTCAAAGTTTACCAGGTCAATTGAGCTGTTTTTCCCCCTCTTGGATTCTAAAGGTCATTTCATATCTACTCTTACCCTGAGGGAAAGGAACAAAAGAACACATCAAATACAAAAAAAGAATAATAAATACACTCAATACACACATTATACACTCAATACACACTCATGAGACACGCATGAGAGATGATAAGGTCAAAAACATAATTTTATTGAATGTATAAGCTGACTGGATATACAGATAAAATCTCAGGTATTGATCTGCACCTTCAACACATCCCATGTTCATTAGATGTTTTATGCACTGAGAAGACACTTTCTTCGGGACACACACAGGGCCCCCCCCCCCCCCCCGGGGGCGCGGCGGGGCGCTGGTTGGGGGGGGGGTGTGGGGTGGGGGTGGGGGCGGGTTGGGGGGGTTTTTGGGGGTGGGGGGGGGGGGGGGGTGGGAAAGGGGGGGGGGGGGAGGAGAGGGGGGCCGTCCTCTGAAGGCAGCACAACAGAGAAAAAAAAAAAAAAAAAAAAAAGGGGGGGAGAGACTTATCTTTTATTTTTCTAAAAATTTTTAATTTTTTTTTTTTTTTTTTTTTTTTTTTTTTTTTGTTTTTTTTGGGGGGGTTTTGAGGGTGTGTTTTAGTTGTTTTTGGGGTTTTTTGTTATATTGGGGGTGTGTTTTTTTTTGAGGGTAATGATGGGTGGTGAGGAAGATTGTTTTTTTTTTTAAAAATATTTTTTTTTTTAAAAGAAAAAAAAAAAAAAGAAGGGGGGGGGTAGATAGCATCTCTCCTTGGGAGGAGAACATCTGTTGTTGTTTTTTTTCTCCATCATTCTGCTTTTTAATCATTGTCCAGTCAATCAAAATGCCAAGTGTTTGTGTAGAACTGCTTAGGATGCAGTCGAGTGCAAAAAAATAAAAATGTATGTGGGAAGCCGAGAGCAAAGAATATAAGACCAATGGCCCATACATATAGTACTATCGCTCTACTGTTTGGCTCCAAGACACTCATTATACATGGCACAGAGGCAGAAAGTAAAGGAAATGATCTCTGGTGGTCAGGGACCATCAGCTCCTCCGTCCTCTTTATATTCAGGACATTATATTCATGGCATGGCATGGCGTCGTCATTTCACTTTGGTTTGATTCTGCTATTGACTGCCTGCCAGCGGAGAAGAAATAGCTCTCTGGGCACTGTAGATGAGAGCCAGAGCGAGCTGTCCTCTTTCCCAGTGTCCCCCCGCTGTCCACTCTGTCCAAAAATAGAGGACCTGAAGAGACAAGAAACACAGACGCTGCCATCTCCACACGCTGTCTGCAAAGCCAGGCGGGGGTTGTCCCTGATGGTGGTTGCTAGGAGACAATGCAGCGTGTGACTTCATGCGAACCGAGCTCGACATGTCTTCACTAAATGAGAAAGATGGGTCATGTAAAGTACTCATAAACATGTGAGTTTAAAATATTCAAATGATCTGTGTAGAATAACAAAGGTCTATTTTAATGCCCGAGAACTGATTACAAATTGCATAAGAAATTTTATTCACCTTTACTTGTATGTCAGAATCTATGAATATACTGCATATTATGTAAATTGGAGGCGCCCTACAGTATATCCTTTGGTAGCTGGCTAATTAACTGCTAGTAAATTAACTAGCATTTATCACTGGTTGACACAATGAAATTTCATAATACTAGAGTCTATTTATTTAATCACAGTTAAGGCGGTCATAATAAACCATATTAACAATTGAAACCATTGTTCATCACTAACAGTAGCTAGGGAGCATGGTGGCTTAGTGGTTAGCATGTTTGCTGCGTACCTCTGAGGTTTGGGAGCTCGAATCCCGCCTCTGCCCTGTGTGCGTGGAGTTTTCATGTTCTCCCCATTCTTTGGAGGGGAGGGCAGGATCTCCTCTGGGTACTCTGGTTTCCTACGCCAGTCCAAAGACATGTGTTGTAAGTTGAATAAAATTTCCAAATTGTCTGTAGTCTGTGATTGTGTTCTGCGATGGGATGGCACCCGCCTTGTGCCCTGAGCTCCCAGGGATAGGCTCCAGGAGACCCTGTGTAGAATAAGCGATATGGAAAAAGGAAGGCTGGACTAACATTAGCTAAGAAAGCTATATGGGCTGGACTCATCCTCTAACCTTGGACATATTGGTCCAAAGTAGTGAATCATGCTTAATGACATAATTAACTAAACAACTCATGTAAGCTTCACCCAATTACCCAATCTAAAGCCGCGGCGCTGCCAAGCTGTCACTGTTGGGCTCTTGAGCAAGGCCCTTAACCCTCTCTGCTCCAGGGGCGACATATCATAACTGACCCTGTGCTCTGACCCCAACTTCCTGACATGCGCAGAAAAGAATTTCACTGTGCTGTAATGTATATAACCCTGTCCAGAGTGTACCCCACCTTGTACCCCATGCTCCCTGGGATAGGCTCCAAGTTTCCCCGTGACCCTGAAGAAGGAATAAGCGGTAGAAGATGGATGGATGGATGGATATAATGTATATATGACCAATAAAGACTCATTATCATTTTCATTATTATATAATCAGAATTAGTCATCCATTTAAAAAATACTGAGGTACTTTAATGAGAACTGGGGAGTTCGTTCTTTCTTGTAAATTCTGCTATGTCATTTTAAGTCTAAGGTGGTGCAGTAGGTAAGTTTGATCCCGAGATTGTGTGAAGTTTAGGTCATTTTTGACCTCCATGCATTCAAGCTACAATGTTGGGGAAAAAACCTTGGACACCTCCATGTTCATCTTTGTTCACCAACAACCTAGTCAGCTATCGGCTGTCGGGAGTGATGTATATTTTCCTTCTCAAAACAGAGAACTGTACAGTGTATAGTGTTATGGATTCAACAAGTTAATATGCCTATATGTGAATTGATCGGAAGCAAATTCTTTTATATACAGTATAACTCATTTAAAGGTAAGAAGTGCTACTTTGTTTAATGTTCATTCTGTGAGGAAACATGTTGATTTGAGCCATGTCACTTGCTGAACTCAGAGTTGAGAAGACTCTCCCATGTTCCTGAGTATAAATTCCAATTTGAGCAAGTTGGGCATTTTCCTTGGTTTGTCCTAGTTGGAGATTGGAAATTATGAGTTACTGCCATTAGTTGAATACAGTACAACTTGCCCCTAAGTGTGAATGTGTGTTCAATGCTCTGTAATGGACTAGTGTCCCATCCAAGGTGTATTATTGTCTCACACTCAATGTGCCTAAGATAGACTCAGAATCCAACTCACCAGGATAAAGCAGACACTAAATACAATTTTAAAAATAGATTTCAGAGCAAAATATCATTTAAATATATCTAGTAAAACTGTTATATACATTGCAAAATATTGTAAATGAAATTATTTGTATCAATAATTCTGATTCTGATAATGAAATATAGTTTATTAATATTTTTTCAGATTGGGCGAGTACCTTAAACAATTTCATATTAAAAAGGATTCTCACATAATGATTTAAATGTTATTTGGTGTGATTTAGACTACAGAAGAAAAAAAAGAAAAAAAATAATATTCATCAGCATGACATATTGGCCACACCCACTTTTCACATTCACAATTCCCTCTAAGCCAGACTCTAGTGTTTTTTTTCTCTAGACTGCAGCCTTTTACTGAATATTTAATTTTTTTTATTGATATTTTATTGAGCTGTCCATCTAATCCACTACATCTGTATGTCAGGATAGCATTTTCTGACAGAGGTTATGCTCTTTCATTCATCTATACGGGGCTCATCTAAAAATCTCATACAGTACTGCCATGGAAGTCAGTTTTAACACCGAGTATATGTTGAAGGAGTTTCAATTTCCGTTACCTCACACTCCCACTCCATTTATCTACAGAGATATCATCCAGTATTGGAGAGTCGATTCTCTGCCAGTGCTAGACCTGATTTGGCAATGGCAATATAAAAAAGCCCTGGTGTAAAGAAACTGCAATCTCAGAGGACAAACAAGTTGTAGGTATTGAATGATTTTAAAGGAATTTAAAGTTAATGAGATCAGGTCAAGTGTTTTTTTTTATTGTCATTCCTCTATATAGCTTGTATACAGTAGAAATAAATGTCGTTTCTACAGGACCATGGTGTAACACAGAACAGTACACAGGACTACATAAAGTGCAAATACACAACAGTGTGAAACGAGTGCAAGACAATAAATACACAGAACATGGACTATTGTGTAATGTAGCACTGCAAGTCTAGCAGCAATATTGGCAGCAAAAACAAGTTCCATAATTTAGTGATTGATGCAGGTATGTAAACTGAAGTGTGCAGTACGGTTTCCTCTATTGAGCGGACGGGATGGGATGCATACTGAAATGGGTCCAGTGTGGTGGGAAGACTCTTTATGTGTTTCATGACTAGCCGCTTGATGCACTTCATGATAATAAGTATGAGTGCAACAGGCTGGTAGTCATTCAGGCAGGACACAGGTGAATTCTTCGGCACAGGGATGATGGTGGTCATCTTGAAGCACACAGGGACAACTGTTTGGCTCAGGGAAATGTTGATGATGTCTGTGTGGACATCTGCAAGTTAATCAGCACATTCCCTGAGCACCTGGCCAGGTATGTTGTCAGGACCTACAGCGTTCCATGGTTTAACTCTGGACAGAGTTTTCCTGATGTCTACTGCAGACAGGTGAAGAACTTGGTTGGTGGGATTTGGGGGAGGTCTTTCGCACTTGCATGTTGTCCTGTGTGTCGAACCATGTGTCATCATCACAGACAGGTGGTGCACCTTTATAGTCTGTAATGGCCTGAATGCCTTGCCGCATACGCCTTGTGTCCTTGGTGTTTATGAAGCAATTGTGGATTCATTCTGCGTAGTTGGAAAACTGCAGTTGGAAAACATATCCCACAGATGTTCCTCTTCGGTGATTTCGGTTCTCCACCAAGTGTGCCGTGTTTTGTCTGACACCTGCGTGAACCAAGAAAACAGAAAAGCATAGTTTCTGGTGTATTCTGGAGTTCGGCTGATGTTGGCACCACATAATATGCTTCTTATATAGCAGTATAAAGCATTAACTAGTATAAAACCTTGTTTAAGTATCTATCCGTCTGGCCCACCAATGGAGCAACAAAAAAAAGTGCTTTTTAAAAAAAATCACATATCTGCAGCAGCATTCTTCTAAACATTTTGATTATGCTGATATACATTAGCTAGCTAGTAAGCATTTAAATCTATTGGTTTAGTTCAAATCTACCCAGCTATGTAATGTTATATATTTCTGGATCTTATTAACAAAAAACACGTAGACCTAACTGATGATCGAGTATACCTAGCTTTTTTTCAGTTGGGCTATGCTAATGTTAGCTATGTGAGCTAAGCTAAAATAGGTACAATATGAATAAAATCACAAAACATAAATCAAGAACATTATTAAACTCAAAATATATACATGGAAAAATCAATCAGAGAGTGAAGACTGGCTCTTGATATTCAGTGGGTGTACCCAAGGTGTCAAAATGGACCAATAAAATACCAGTATTGTCTCCGTTGTAAATATGTAACCAAAGGAAATTGCATTTAATAAAGTGTATAAATAGTTATGAAGGTTTACATAATGTTAGGGGTGGGGATAGCTTCCATATTTTCACTTATACTTGTTTATAAAAAAAATTTGGACAAAAACAACCAGAAAAGCATCAAGAGCAGAAATTCTGAATGGGCAAACTGAAGGCAAGAAAGAAAAAAAAACTCTTAGTACTCATATTAATATTTTATTACTATTTTTAATATGAATATATTTAGCAATTAATTTTCGATTTGATGAAAATGAAGAATGATTCATTTTCACAATCATGGTTTTATGTGTATGTTGATGTCTCTCCTTCTCTAGTGTGTGAAAGCCAGGTTGCTGTTCGCCTGCAGTGCAGTGTATGATGGACAGGTTCAAATGTGGTGCGGTGTTCTGCAGGGTTTGTTCGATAATGAACTTTAGATTGAAAATGTCGACATAGTCCCACTCCCAGGGCTGATCACATGTACAGCTGAATGAGCGGGTGAGTGAGTGTGCATGTGCGTATGTGTGTGTGTGTGTGAGAGAGAGAGAGAGAGAGAGAGAGAGAGAGACATGCAAGCCTACAACCAAAACACCATCTGCAACCAATCCGGTACACATTGTCTTAGATCAATACCACCAACACTCCCCCAACTCAGACCTCAGACCTCATTAACACACTTTCAAGGGACTGCAGGTCCCTGGTAAGGTTAAGGTAGAGGTGTGTGTGTGTGTGTGTGTTATTGTTCATCATTTGGTCATCAGTATTGATTCATGTCTCCAGTCAGGGAGAAGTGATTCAAAATGATCAGATCAAATCCTTAATTCTTCATGTTTCATTGACTAGGTCAGAAATGTAATTTAATCCAAAAGCCTAAACATGATTTAATAACTACTGATATGGTCTTTGCTGTTGTTACCATGGTGATCGAGACCCCCCACCCCCACCCCCCACACGCACACACATAAACCACATATTTCTGTTTCCATATAGTACTTACAGATTATCTCTAAAAATCTACAAAATAAAGGGAAATATATTTTGCATTAAGAATTAAGATTCGCTTGCAGGCTAATGTGTTTATTTACAACAAACAGAATTGATACACAAATGTACTAGACAAAATATCTAATATAATTGTTAACAGTAACCAATAGGAACTATTTATATGTTGTTCCTGAACCAAACATGTCTTCTGAGACAAGTGTGTGTTGATTTAAGCTTGCAGTTTCCACAAGGCTAAGCTAGCAAGCTTTGTTTACTTGCTAGCGGCATTATCCCTAGCTCTAAACACAAAAGTTAGATCTAAGGCAAAGAAATATGTACAATAATTAATTTTATTGTTAAATGAATAATTAATAGTATTGCTCATATGGTTAGTTGCAACAAATAGCCAATGAGCCAAGACATGTTTGTCTGAAGTTTCCTTTTCAGATTTTAGACCTGAGAGAAAAGGCTAATATTGCTAGCAACTCATGGAGGTTTATAGCTGCTAGCTAGCACCAGAAAGCACAAGTATTTGCTATAACTAAACAGTATAACTAATATAACTAATAATAGTAACAGCTTATAGGCTATTTCTGAACCAAACATGTCATTTGATCGAAGTGTGTGATCATTTAGGCATGCAGTTTCCACAAATCTAAGCTAGCAAGCTTTGTTTACTTGTAAGCAACGTTCGCTACATCACAACATTAAAAGAGGAACACTCTCTGGTTTAGTTGATTATGTTTAATGTAGGGCAAAATGTATGTAAATTAATTTTTTTGACCAAGCACCTGCTGAATTCCTGATTGTTTCCTTTGGGCATGTTGGATTAATGCTAACTAATTGATGATTACGGGTATTAGTCTTGCGCCATCCCAGTGTGTAGGCTTGGCACATCCCACAACGTTGGCAGAGCTTATAATGTTCTTTATAATGTAATTAAAGCCTTTCACTGATCTACTTACAGCACATTACACTCCTCTGAGCTGAACTAGGCATCAGAGATAACTGTTTTAATCACCTAGCCCTGAAGCTAACCAGTCAGCAGCTTTAAAATATGACATGATGTTCAGATATGCTGGAGTTTAAATATAAAAGCACTTTATGGGTAAATTTCTTTGTTCCTTGTAATTGTGTTTTACTGTTCACATGAATGCTGCTGTATATACGTCCTCTTTTTCCCAGACACATTTTTCGAACCTTAAAAAAGCGTCTAAATCTGAGAAAATGTGCGGGATTCGGCTTTAGTTTCATTATGATGTACTAATGGTCTAACACTTTATCATGTGTACGCCTGTTTGTATAGCTTTAACCCCTGTCTGTAATTCCCGCCTCCTCGCACACCAATTGGTCGATTATAAAAGGCTTTCAGTAACTATTGGCCAAATTCCTGCCCCTCAACCATTAGCATACTCTCAGTGAACGTACAAAGGTGAAGCGCTGTTGTGTATGACGTCAAACAGTTGCTTGCCTATAGCAACAAATGACAATTTTCATGAGTTGAAACAATGCCTATGCCCATATAAGGTCATTTTTAATTCCATGTTATCACATTTGCTTCATATTACATGATCATTCAAAGATGTAAATGATGGCAGAAGGTACACTCATGACATCTAATATTTCATTTTATTCCATGGAAATTCAAAAGAATGTAGGAAAATATGTAGAACATGGCAGAACCAGTTTTATCTATATATATTTATGTGATAATAGTGTGTCTTTTCCAGTGTATTAAAGTTTGCATTCATAGTACACAACCTGCCCATAACCAACCAGAGCACTCCCACACACACACACACACACACACACACACACACACACACACACTCCATATCAGTTACATGGGATTTCACAGCACTGTGTTCATGTTTATTGGAGGCTCAACAATGCAGTGAGGCTGGATACTTGAGAAGGTGTGTTGCTGTGCTGGTAACATGGAGAAGCTGGATGCTCAGAGAGCCTGCTGTTGCCATGGTTACTGATACACTGATCAGAAGAGATAGCACTAAAGTGTGAAAGTGTGTATGAGAGTCAGGGAGAGATAGAGAACAAGGTCTTGTAGAGGAAACTTGCGACTATAAGGAAAGCCTTCACTTAGGTGAGAATAAAGGTTGAGATGCAAGATTGAGAGAAATGAGACCGTTTCGAGGGAATAGCCATGAAATTAAAATATTCCTTAAAAGTATATAAAATTGTGTTTTGTTAAAAAGAAGTAACGTCATAGTTAAAGTCATAGTCGGGATTAAATTAGCTTTAAGCACAAAGAATACATTTCTCAAAAGCGTGATCGCTGCTATTTTTAACATTATTATTATTAGTGCTCAACACTTACTGGCCACTTTAATAGGAACACATGTACACCTGCGAATCTATCAGCGAATCATGTGGAAGCAGTGCAAAAGCGTAAAATTATGCATATATTGTACAGGTCAAGAGCTTTAGCTAAAACTGGGGAAACTGGGGTTGTTGGTGCCAGTTGGGAGAGGTCAATGGTTTTTGGGGAAATTGGGGTTGTTCATGCCTTGTTGATGAGATAGGTCAATGGAGAATGGCCAGACTGGTTCAAATTCACAGAAACGAAAGCAGAGTACCTCAATAAACACTCTTTACAACGAAGTTGAGCAGAAAAGTATCTCAGAACAGACTACACATGTACCCTTAAGGTGGATGAGCTACAACAGCAGAAGACCACATTGGGTTCAACTGTTGAATCTGAGGCTACTGTGTGCACAGAGTCCCCAAAACTGAACAGCCAAAAATTGGAAGAAGACTAACAACCATACCACAGTAATTTTTCCCCCCAAGTCATACAGTACAATTGAGTAGTTTGGGGTTAAAGTCCTTCCTGTAGGATTTCAACATTTTCTATGCTAACACTGGAGCCACAACATCCCTAAAATAAATATGAATGGAAATAACTTACACAAATTTCCCATCCGTCCCAAAATAACTTACAGAGGAGATCACTGCAGTCCTGTCCTGGATTACTATTAAAATCCTTCCTGCTGAATGAACCCACACCCCAGGCACACAATTTTACAGCACCTCTGGAAGGTTGTAGAAAGAGCTAAGGTGTCCAACCTGCTGCGCAAACCTCTGTGGAGTCCTGAAAGATGCACGCCACAGCATATCTGAGGAATTACATTATGTTACATCACTTTTTTTGTTTAGCAGATGCTTTTATCTGTAGTGACTTACAGCAGAGAAAGCGTACAAGTCAAGCTACTGAGAGTAAAGAGTTTTGCACAGTAGCTCAGCAGTCGGTCCGTGGCAGACATCGGATAAACTCACAAGCTTCAGAAGTAATCAAAAACACCTGGAGAAAGTTGGTGCAACAGTGAGAACTGCTAATGTTTGATGGACAATATCACAAATAACTAGATCTTATTTGGTTTTTTGAATAAACCTGGATAGGTTTTAATACAGGATGTCAAGTTACAGAAAGATAAAGAAAATGTTATTAGATAAGACAAACTTTATTGATCCCACACTGGGGAAATTCCCTCGTTACAGCAGTTCAATTACACAAAAACAGATAATAAAGAATACACATTGAATAGGAATAGAATTTTTTTTTAATGTCTATATATATAAAACGAATAATAATAGTAAAAATGTATGTACAGATGAATAAAAATATGAATATATACAGATGAGTGACACCTTGTTTATATACATAAAAGTGATAAATGGATTATTACACAGTTAACAATAGAGGGTGAGCAACAAATAATAATAAATGAATACATGTTCATATTGCAGAATTATTGTGAATGTGTCGGTTGATGATGCAAAACAGCTAGCAGTGATACATTATGTTGTTTTTTGTATTAAAGAGTCTGACTGCTGTAGGGACGAAGGACCTGTGGTAGCACTCTTTCTTGCTCAAGGACCCCAATGTCTCATACAAGGGGTGAGAGGAATTGCCCATGATAGACGCCAGCTTAGTTAACATCCTCCTCTCCCCCACCACCTCTATGCTGTCCAGAGGGTAGACCAGGACAGAGCTAGCCCTCTTAATCAGTTTGTTATATTAAACCACAGTAGTGTTGTGACTTCTCAATTTAGTTTGAGACCTGATGTCGATTTTCGAAAAAGATCTCCATAACAGTAGCGCTGACACTAGTACCAACTGAAAGGTTTATATTAATGCACTCGTTCTCACATGGTATCGTTTCCATAGTAACAGCTCACACGGGGACTTTATCGTGAACACTACGCCTCACAAATTTGATCTGAAATGTATGTAATTGTTTATATGGTGAATTTAGGAGATATTTAGTCTCCAGTTTAAGCTTTGTAACAGTAAGAGGTAAAGCTGTTTCTTCAGGACAGGGTGTGGTGTGGTTTCTCGGTAATATGACAAGTTGCCTTTTTTTGTGTGTCTGTTCATGAGAGAGAGAGGGGAAAAATGAAATTGTGAAAACAGGAAATTTTTTGATTCCGCATGCACAATATTAAATATAACTATAAACACGTGCAACATACTGTATATAAAACTATACATATGTACTACGTCATTTTTTTTTAACAAACAAAAAAAAAGCATTAACATTGCATTACAGAGCTAAACGGCCTCTTTAAAGTCCCACTGAAGTGCCTTGAAACGTGCAGCATTATTCGAAGTGTTGATGTAATTTCCACTGATTCAGGAAGTCAAGGCGGGGCTTATCGAGTGGCTCCTCCATTAGTAAATAGCCAATTGTGTTTAGCTTAGATCACAGCTCGGGCTAAGGTGTACTTGACAGATAGTACAAATAACGATGCAATATCGATGCACTGCATTCTCAGAATTGTCTACCGATGAAGAAAATGAGCCAGTGGTTGTCTTTGGAGTCAGACCATATCAATTTGAGCCAAGAACAATATTGTGGGCGGGATACCTCAGATTCTAGACAGCATTTGATTGGACAGAAAATCTGATGAGTAGCTGAAGTGCAGAATGATGTCATCAAAATTGTAGAGAGAGACTGTAAAATTTGAACGCATGTATCCTCTAAATGTGAATTTTATCACTGTTTTGGAGTGCACGAGCTTCTAGGTAAATTTAAGGCTGACATATTCATACTAATATCCACAAAACTCAAACCATTTTGATTTCATGGGGATGTTAAGGAAACGGTGTTCCAGAAGTTACAAGGGTTGATAATAATAATAAAAATAATAATTAAGACTTCAATGTAACACAGAAACATACAGTACAGATGTGAGATTTCTACAGCAATCTGATGGTACATATTGTTTTCTATTAACCTTTTAACTTTAGAGACAGACAGAGAGAGAGAGAGAGAGAGAGAGAGAGAGAGAGAGTAGATGAGTTGTACATGGTCAGTGGGAAGGTGCTAGAGTGAGTCATTCTCTGTTCTAGGAGAATGGAGGCAGATCAGGTTGCTAGGCAATAAAGTAGCTCCTTTTGTCCCCACTAAACACTGAGCCTCAAACATGCACCCTAAAGTCAGAGGGGACTGTGTGTGTGTGTGTGTGTGTGTGTGTGTGTGTGTGTGTGTGTGTGTGTGTGTGTGTGTGTGTGTGTGTGTGTGAGAGAGAGAGAGAGAGAGAGAGAGATGTAATAGGGCAAATAAGGAGGATTTGTGAGTGAGAGCTGGAGAAGGGGTAAGACAGAGGAAGGGGACAAAAAAGTAGGAGAACTTCACGTTTGATGTGAACAACAGAGCCTCGGAGCTAGTGAGATGGAGAAAGCGAGATGGAGAAAGATTAAAAAAAAAGTGAGAGCGAGAGAAAATGATGGATAGAATCATGCTGTGTGAATTTGGTGAAGGTGAAAACACCATGTTTTTCAGGCAGAGCGAACAAACATAGCCACAGGCTGAGAAACAGAATACAGGACACAAACACACACACACACACACACACACACACACTGAATACACATACTCAGGAATAACAAACACACATTCATACACTGCATTAACAACACAGCATTCAACATAATAGGACAAGACATAACACAACACACACACACACACACACACACATGCACAGAGGTTCCCCAGCAGGAGGGGACGCGCTGACGTTGCTGAGAGAGAAAGAGAGAGAGAGAGAGTGTGTGTGTGTGTGTGTGTGTGTGTGCGCGCGCGCGTTCACACAGGCATGAGTGTCCGGAGGAGCTGGGCTCATCAGTCTCCTCTCCTCCATGTGTGTGCATGTGTGTGTGGACTGTACTGGATTGGGATTGGTACCAAGGCGATGGTGAAGTGAAAGGATTTTGAAGAAGGATTTGGGGGCTTTTTGTGGAGTGAGGGAGCGATGGAGGGACTACTGTCACCCATGCGCACGCGGGTAAGTGCACTGGTTACCAAGGGTTACATGAACGAAATGCTGGAGAGAGAGGGGTAGAGAGAGAGAGAGAGAGAGAGAGAAAGAGAGAGAGAGAGCCTTCTGCCTGGAGACAGCACTATAGTCAAGAAAATCGAGAGAATAATAAAAAATAAAAAGAGGCTGAGGTTGTTTCAATGACTACTTCTGCTTCAGGCAAGAGCCCATCATCATCTCTCTATATGTGTGTGTGTGTGTGTGTGTGTGTGTGCATCTGACAAGTGTGTATACCAGGAAAAATGAAAAAATCAACCAGAGAGGAAAACTGTGACAGGCAAAGCTTTTTATTTACATAATTTAGTACAGAGTTAAGCAAATGCTGATCTCAGGAATGTGTAACAGGAATGGAATGGAATTGCATATGATGCGATAGTGATTTTATAATGCAGTTTATTTTTTATTTCTGGAAAATAAAGATACCTCTAGTGTCACCAGCAGTTCATCTCCAGTGATGCAGCTTCTCCATATATGCCTGCTATAAGGGTTCATCACATCTGTGCATTTCACACCATCATGACCATTTATTACAGCCAGAGTGCACGGCTTTAAACTTTAATGCACCAATAAATATGTATGAAATATATATGAATTGAAGAGAGCGAGAGCGAGAGAGAGAGAGAGAGAGAGAGAGAGAGGCAGCAAGGCTGTGTGAGATAAGATTGATTAATGACCGAAGTGTGCATGTGCTTCCTTTGAGAAATTACCCCCAACACACACTCGTACTCACACAGGGAGCGTCCTGTCGCTATACCTCAACGCCTCATCTTCTGCTTTAATGCTCTCAAAATCCAATTAGGCCCAATTTCATTCAAATCTTTTTACACATACCTTCAAGAAGGGCATGCATGCTTCATTTGTTTCCCTAAATTGAACGCGGAAGACTGAATTGAATTTTTTTTTTCTATGTGTTATGTTGTTAGGGAGGACCAAGTAGCAGTGATCGAATTGTGTTGAGGGGCGGGAAAGGGAGCTGCCCACTAGTGTTACATCATAATTCATGTAAAATAACCGAATTCATTATTAAAACAATCCACAGGGATTAGAAATGCTAACTTGTGGCAGCATTCAAACTTTTTGTCCATGAGGCCCATCATGGAGAACTCAAGGTACAAGGCAATGGACACTTTGGACAGGGTGCCAACCCATCGGGCAAAATCACATACACATTCATCCATCCATCCATCTTCAACCGCTTACTCCTTTTCAGGGTCGCGGGGGAACCTGCAGCCTATCCCAGGGAACATCGGGCACAAGGCGGGGTACACCCTGGACAGGGTACCAGTCCATCGCAGGGCACAATCCCATACACACTCACACACCCATTCATACACTACTGACACTTTAGACATGCCAATCAGCCTACCATGCATGTCTTTGGACTGGAGGAAGAAACTGGAGTACCTGGAGGAAATGCACAGGGAGAACATGCAAACTTTGAATCTCCAACCATGGAAGTGTGAGTTATATATATATATATATATATATATATATATATATATATATATATATATATATATATATATATATATATATATATATATATTTTAGAGAGAGAGAGAGAGAGAGAGAGAGAGAGAGCCTGAAGAAGGAGTAAGCGGTAGAAGATGAGATGAATATATATATACAGTGGTGTGAAAAAGTGTTTGCCCCTTCCTCATTTCCTGTTCCTTTGCATGTTTGTCACACTTAAGTGTTTCGGAACATCAAACCAATTTAAACAATAGTCAAGGACAACACAAGTAAACACAAAATGCAATTTGTAAATGAAGGTGTTTATTATTAAAGGTGAAAAAAATCCAAACCATCATGGCCCTGTGTGAAAAATTGATTGCCCCTATAACCTAATAACTGGTTGGGCCACCCTTAGCAGCAACAACTGCAACCAAGCGTTTGCGATAACGTGCAATGAGGCTTTTACAGCGTCCTGGAGGAATTTTGGCCCACTCATCTTTGCAGAATTGTCCTAATTCAGTTACATTAGAGGGTTTTTGAGCATGAACGGCCTTTTTAAAGGTCATACCACAACATCTCAATAGGATTCAGGTAAGGACTTTGGCTAGGCCACCCAAAGTCTTCATTTTGTTTTTCTTCAGCCATTCGGTGGTGGACTTGCTGGTGTGTTTAGGATCATTGTCCTGC